>PYAF01005740.1:1632230-1650322 GCA_007407185.1 Glycine tomentella
GGTCGATTTCCAACAGACAGCACAGCAGGATGGTAGGTACCACCCAATACATTGATAGATACCGAAGATTTTTAGATTCTCTGGTTGAAGGGAATTGGAATAACAAGTTTCATATATAGATTCACATCACAGGGAGAAGCAAATCTAATAAATGCTTATCATCTCTATGGCTTCACGGAGCATCAATCTAATCTTGCAATATTAATTGTTACACCTTGAGTGGGAATGTTCTCCTGTGTATGAAAAAGTTCCGTTGAGAAAGATCAAATTTATTATTATTCACCTTAAAGAGAAACTAATAACACATTGTACAGTCAAATTATTATGTTTTCTTTTTTACTTCCATAATGCTATTACAATTTATAAATTATGTGCCACAGTAAATTGATGAATATGTAACTTTGTGTGCACAAAAAAATAGAAAAAAAGGGAAGTTGAATCATTTTAAAAACAATATTGCATGCTACAAAGATCACAATGACTTAATATGAAAAAATTATTTAATATAGTTAGTTAAGGTTACTAACTTAAACAAAAAAAAAACATTAAATATATTTAAATGTTTAACATATTATATAGAATAAAATAAAACATTAAGTATATTTAAATGTTTAACATATTACATAAAATACTATATATATAAACTTTATATATCCACATGTCCCATGCACCAAACACTCGCTAATTATATTTGTTGGCATTTGGTTTCATGTTTATTGGGCGACGCATTAGTTGGTTTTCAATTATGGAAGAGCCAAAGATCCAACATAGCATGTTCATAATCTCCATTATACGCTGGCAGTGCATTGCATTTTCAAAATGCAACGTAAGTATTATCATATATAACCATAGCTTATTGCCATGATGTTGTTAAAAAGTAGTTTAGTGCAATAGTCCATATTTATAAAGAAATATTAGTATGTATATATAGCCCATATTATACATAACTATGATATAGCACACCACAAGTAATGGTTTCTTGGACCTACAGAAAAGAGCCCATGTTCCATTCAAAAAGAAATAATATGTATTTAACCTCAAAAAAATCCAATCGACCACACACTAGATAATTTGTTTTTATTTAACAAGGATATTGTCACTATAACTTAAAATTAATCAATCATTTAGTCACGAGGTGATAGGTCGAATTTGTCACTTTCTTTGCCGTTGGAATCATTTTTCTTTCAAGAGTTATTATTGGGCCAAAGCATTATATCATACTCCCATAAATTAAATAAATCTCACTGGGCTGACTAACTAAATAGAGTAGGATCGATCCAAAGCTATAGGATGCCATTAGATCTGTGCAAAAAAAAAAAAAAACACACTATTAAACTCAAACCTTAAGTCCGTTTTTAGTTATTTGGTTTGGATTAGGAGTTTCGCTTTCCAAATAATGCAATTAGTGTATTTCTATATCTAAACGACTGAAACCCATTCCCTACTACTCATCACTGTCGTGTAAATTGAGAACCTTAACCATCTTTAAATGAATCTGGTAATGAACCCTAATCTCTTCTTTCTTGACGAACCATAATCACTTGTTTGCTGAAACTCGTGATAGTTTGCCATACATGGCTAGTGTTACTCACTAGAATCAAATTAGCAAAGGGTGTCAAGGGAGAGAAAGCAACACATACACCTCTAAAATGGATGAGATTCTAACATTGGAAATATAATTTGGGCTTGGGAACCTATCTTAATAATAATGCGCATTAAGAGGGAATGTGCCATCCACCCACGGCATGGGCAAACTAGGGAAAATTTTAAGACTTTTGGTTGAAGACCAAGGTTAAGGGATTTATATAAGTAAATAAATAATGGAGTTTTTAATTTAAAAAATATTTAAACATTAATTCACAGAATTCATTTTATTGTTTTGGTTTACAAAAAAAAATGTTTTAATTTAGTTTAAAACTATTTTTTGGTTAAAAACTGAATTTAAAATTGGAACTACTTAGACTTTAGAAAACGTATTGATTTTGAATCCTTAAAAAATGGTAAGAGTGAGTTTGATTGTGTTGAAAGGGTGAGGAATGAAATGAAAAGGAGATGAAAGAGTTAGAGAATGAAAAACTTAAGTGGTTAATTTATAAAGAGGTGTGAAAGAAAAGGAAAAGATGATGAATCTCATACTAAAAACTCTCACAGCAAATCTCATGAAAATGAATAGTATTATCGGCTGTAAAATGACATTTTGTGATATTTTAAATTGTCAAAAATAATGTGATAAGAATAAATTTTTATTATTTTTTAGCGGTTTTAATATCATATTAGAGTGGTTTATCCAAACCACAAATAAAGTCCATTTTTCTTATGTATGTTGTAATTTCTTTTTATTTTTTAACATTTTTTAATGAAGAGAAAACATTTTTTAACAAAATATACAATTTCAATTTTGTAACAATTATAAAAGGTCTAAATGTAACAGTATTTGACAATAAGAACCAAAATAGTTATAAAAAATTAACTATAAATGAAATGTTTTAAATTATAGAACTATCAGAGAAAGTTTTTATAATTATAAAGACTACAAATATAACTAACCTTAATTTGGATTGAGAAATTATATTGTTACAAAAGTTTTATAAAAAAAATATATACCAGTAACTAAAAAACATGAACAGAAAAAGTACAAAATAAAATTACTAATGATTTTAATTTAAACGGTAGCTTGAAAAAATTTATCTTTCATAATAATTCTATCAAATTTTTTATAAAAAAAATTCTATCTAATTCTAAAACATGATTGTATTTAATAAAAAATGTTTATATTTTGTTAAAATAAATAAGTAAAATGATTGAGCGACGATAAAATAAAAAAGAAGAAAAATGAATGTGAAAATTAATTTAACGTTATGAAGTGACGTAAAACAATCTTTGTCGCGTCAACCAATCAATTTTGCTTAATTTACGTTTTGGACTACTTATCATCATTTGTTCTGTTCCGACACCACCGACTCATACTCCTTCCCAATTCTCGTACCATACAATACAAACCCTTCTCTTCGATTTCGTTTCATGGAATCGTCGCATTCATAGCTCAACTCTTCAAAATGTATTCCTTCAAAGACAAAGTTACAAAGAAACTCTCCCATCTCTTTCCCAACTCCTCCTCCTTGCCCCAGGTATCTCTATTTTTTTTTTTAATGACCCTTGTTTGGTTATTCTTGATTGCGTTTGTTATTCCTAATTATTTTTTAGAATAAAAATCTGAGCTTGGTATGCTGGGCACTGTTATTTTCTCCTTTGGCACGACCTTTGATCACCTTTGGCCTTAATGTTCGATCTGATCTCTGTGTGTGCAAAAATCTGAATCTGGGGTTGATTGGTTTCGTAATGTTTCATCGTGATTTTGATTTTCCAATCAAATGCACCAAATAAAACATGGTAGAAAAAAAATCGTGTTGCCTCATTTCATCATCAGTTCGAAGTAAAATATTGTTGTTAATCTGAATTGTCACCAAGTATGTGGGTGTTCACGACTGTTATGTATTCTCATGTGGGAATTTGGTTTGTGACTTTTGATGTGTGCATTAGTAACGGCTAGTATTCCGCCACTTGTGTGTTTGGTAGCAATAGCATGCATAATATATCTGGTATTATGACCTGTGAGATCCAATTGAGTGGATGCTAGTGCTGGAGATTACACATTGGTTTTCTGGGCTATGCACATAACTTATTTTGTTGATATGTGTAGAAAATGAAACCAGGAGAAGAATTCTAACTTCTATGTGTCTATCTAGCTCCGTACTCTAGTACAGCTCTCCTGTAAAGCTGCATTTGTTGTTGTCACTGTCGTTATCGTTATGCGAACAATACACAAATAGAGAAACAGTATTGTTGTCCTTGACTCAACACCCGAAGCAGTTCAATAAGATTAAGTTTGTCTTTAGTTGTTCTTTCATGTTTCTGTCTTGGGAATGTGACCTGCAAACAGACTCTCCTAAGCTTGTCATTTGAAAAAGTATGGAAAGTTAACCTGTTACAATTTTGTTCGTGTCACATGGGTTTACAATTGATGCTCTTTTACTTTGTCTTCATAATCCTAACTGGCTCAAGTGATATTGTGTTTTTTGTATTATATTGTTGTTGGTTTAGACTTTAGAGTTTAGATTTATCACCTCTTTACCATGTCACCTCTTTCTGCTTCCATTACAAATGTCCTGCATCATAGGAACCTTGTGCTAATTAGTTCTACATATTCCGGGTGGAAAAATAATCACCTTACATTTACTGTCATTTTCTTTTATCTTTGATATGAGATTTTTGTTTGTGCAGGATAGTCCATATTCGCAAGAGGATAAACCTTTGTCTTCATATTTATCTTACATTATCCCTTCAATCAGCTTTGATGGTTCGAAGTCAAACAAGAATCAACATGAACTTAAACAAATTCAATCGGCTTCCTCTGGATATAATTATGAGAATTTTGAATATCAGGATGTTCCATTGGATAATTATGTTGACTGCACTAACATGCATTTGTTGAAAGATGATAACGATAATATTAATGAAAATCCTACCTCTAGAAGGAGCAGTAGCAGTTCTGAGGTTTTTGAAGAAGCAAATGAGCAGCAAACGCCAAATACTTCAAAGAAGTCTCGACTCAATCTTACTGATGACTCTACTTTTATATCTCCTGAATTGTATGAATTTTTGGAAATATGCCTCCCTAATATAGTGAAAGGACGCCAATGGGTCTTACTTTATAGGTAACTTTCCTCTGTAGGTTTTGTTTATGCATTGAACAGTATTTTGCTATTGCTTTGAAATATTGATTCAACATTTGTTCTTTAAATTAAGGGCAGTACGTTAAAACATGGAGTATCACTTCGTACACTTATTCGCAAGAGTGCTGAGCTTTCTTGTCCTGGTTTGCTGGTATGTCTACCTTTCAGAGCTATTTTCCTGTTCTGGTGTGCATATGATATTTACTAGATGCAGATCAAGGTATAGTTCCTTTGTTGACAATGAATTATTGCCTTATATGCAAAACTGTTAGATTGCGGGAGATATGCAAGGTGCTGTGTTTGGTGGGCTGCTAGACTGTCCCTTGAAACCTACAGCAAAGCGAAAATATCAAGTATGTAAACTCTCTTTTTTCATGGATAATGCTTCTTTATGAAGGCACTTCTTTTTCTTGAAGTATGTTTTCATTTTCTCTACTGTGCTGATAGGGAACAAACCAAACTTTTGTCTTTACAACTGTATATGGTCAGCCAAGGCTGTTTCTACCTACTGGTAAGGATTATCATCGTTTAAATGCATAATCTTTGGTATGAATATGTTGGAACTAAGGAAATTGTCATCAATTGATGCATTGTCTGACTTGTGAACAACTGGACAAGTTCATACCAGCAAGAGTGACGTTTACCTGCGCTTTATGGTCAAATATCTTTTCTTAATTTTAGTATTGCAGTTATAAATATGCACTAGGATCTGGATTTTTATGATGTGGAGGCATGTAAGCTTGCCATAGGAATAACTTTTTTTGTAGTATGATATAGATGAATCCTATTGAATGACTGACTGGCCCATTATCACCTCTTGCATGTCCTCTTCCAGTATAAGTAGCAATTAAGAAAGGTTTGGGATCAAGGTGTGTAATCATTCAGTGTCTGGTTATAATATGTATTGCAAAAATGGTTATTTACTGTACTTTGGTCATTACATAATTATTACTTTACAAATATGAACTCTTCACTGATAATTCTTTTGAATTGTTTCTGTTAAAAAAAAAAAGGTATTTTCCCATGAGCATGTATATTTGTTTAATCCTTTTGACCATTGTATTTATATGGATTGACAGTTTAGTTTACACATAGTGGGAGAAGGTAAGGAAAGGAAGAAAGAACATTAATTTGCCAGTAGAAATGTTGGATGTTTTGGTGTCTGAGGTTTTGACAATTGATGAGTTAGGCTAATTGCGGGTTGGAAATTGCAACCATTAGGAATCCTTACTACTTACTTTACTCTATATTAGGAACAACTAAATTATCTTTATTCAGGGTACAAGCTCTCAACTTTTATTATATAAACGAGAAGTTTCTTTTTTCCTTTCTGAGTTTATTTGAACCTGTGGTGTTCTAATTGTATATATTTTTGTGCAGGTGTCAACCGGTACTACTACATGTGTTTGAATGACCTACTTGCACTTGGCGGTGGGGGTAATTATGCTTTATGCTTAGAAGAAGATTTGTAAGTATTTAATAGTGCTGCTTAGTTTTGTTTCAGTACATTTTAATTGTAATTGAAGTACCACTAGTGGAATCTCTTCTTGAATGCATCCTTTTTGGTTAAAAGGTTATCCGGAACTAGTGGACCTTCTGACACATTTGGAAACAAATGTCTAGCTCATACTCCAGAGTTTGAGTTGAAGAATGTTGAGGTAATGTTCTTACTACTAATGTTTGTTTTCTAGCTTACAAAGTTAAAATAAATTATTAAGTGGCTTTCATCCCCTGCTGGCTGCAGCTCAATCCTATATATATTTTTTGCATTGGCTTTTGTGCACTAAACTTTTTTCCTCCTCCATCTAATTTATTAACCTTTATATATTGGTTTAGACGATGCTACATAAAACTTATGAAACCTTTGCTCTACATTCTGTCTGTGCTTTCCTGAGTCCCAATCCCATGAAAATGGAGGACAATTCACATAAGTTCCTTTGATGAATGGTGTAAAATTCACCGAGTCCAATCCCTTGTCACCATATGCAAATTTTCATTGTATAAACTCCGTATTCGTTGCTGTAGTTCATTATATGCCTTGCATTGATTTTGTCCATTGCTTATTTTTGTTCTACATTTCTTTATTTCTTTGAGTTATGACGTGATGGTTTATGATTTATTCACCATATTTTTTTAATTATGTGCAGTTGTGGGGTTTTGCACATCCTTCCCCTTTTCATGGCTAAGATGCTTTTGTTTGGATGTCCAAAAGAAGCGTCTCTTTATATTTATTCTACTCTTTGGATGTAGTTTAGTGGTTGATCAATTTGATGTACCGTTACTGTTAGACATGTCCCAAATTCTTGTAGTATATTTATGCTTGAAATTCCATTTTCTAAAGGTTTGGGTTTGTGAAGGCCAAATGGTCCAAGCACAAGGGTTTTGTAGTAGAATGTGAGGTACGGAATCCTCTCAGTCCACTACCAAGAAAATAAAGCACTAATTAGGCTATTTTAAATGCAATATTTGGTTTCCCATGGCATTAACTAAAGGCCAGGTTCAGGCATACAACATGAGAAGTTTGTACCACAAGTCAGTAGCTACTAATATAACATTGGTTTTACAAACTAAACAAATTAGAGACAAGTCATTTGGTGGATGATGGTGTAAAGCGGATGTCTATAGACTAAAGGTGGGAACTGGCTAGCTGCACGAGTTAATTTAATTAACAATATGTACAATTATCTAGATTGTAATTTAATTGGAACCGGTTTATGTCTTCTAAGCCTTGATCTGTATATGAGGTCATCATTTTCTTTTTAATATGTACAACTATTGACGATGAACTTTTGAGCAAATTATAATAATTTCCTTTTATTTTTCGGTCTTATTCTTTATTATGTTATTACAGAAAAAATATCTTTTACCAAATGTAATTAACTTATCTAGGTATGTTTAAATTATTTCTGAACTCTGGCTTTTAAATTTAATTTTGGTATGCTTTTTTAGGTGGTTAAATATTGTTGCACCATTTAAAAATAAAATTAAAATTCTAACTAAAAATAGTGGTATTAAAAATGCATTTAAATATAACTGATTTCACATACGTCGTTTATATTAACATTTCAAAATTTTCGGAATAAAGGTTTTTGTCATGTCGTAAGGGAGTTGTAATAGTAATGCAGTAATTATTACACATTAAGTTTCATAAAAACGAATTAGAGTCTTGCTAAGGAGACTGTTTAAGAAATAAAAAGAAAAAAAATATTTATTTTAAAAACCATAAAAAAAACGTAAAAAAATATCTAATTTATGTATTTCAATAATAAAAAAATCTTTTTTCATTTTTTTAATTAATGTCATAAGTACACCAATTAATATTTATTAAAAAATTTATTACACATGAAGTAGAAATATTTAATGTGATTGAGGTAGCTGAGTTTATGGTCGTTGAAACTAGAAGAATGCAAGAGTCAAGAGCTGAAAGCTAGTGACAGTAAAATGTTTGTTTTTGGTTCAACTTCTTTTACAGGATTAAGGAATAGGCTTTAGGGCAAATTCTAGGGTAGGGCGGATCCTCCACATTTGCTAAGTGAAATGGACAATTCCAGTTGAGTGAATGTAGAAGTGACACGTGTGTTATAAGTTTTGAACGGTTGAGATTTAATTTAAGATAAATAGTCATTTTTATTCCTAAATTGTAAAGTACTAACAAATCATTATTAAAATATGGAAATTCAAATTTTTACACCTAAAAGTGAAAAAAGTGAAACAAATCTATTATTTGTTAACTCCTATCAATTACCGTTAATACTCAGGGATAAATTTGTCAGCGCTCTACACATTCAGGGACGAATTTGTTATCTCTACCCAAAATATAATTTAATCTTTATATTTTCCCTTTTTCTAATTATTGCAAGTATAAAATTATAATAAACACTTAAAAATTAGGAAAATAAGCATAAGTTAAAACAAACATAATAATAAATATAATATTGATTAATAAACATAATTTGTATGTTTTTCTATTGTAACAACAACATTAGATAATGAAAAAATCAAGTTGGATCTCATTTTTTTTGTAAGAATTAATTTAATGACTATGCATTTTAATTTGTTTGAATCTCATATTTTGGGTAAGGTATTATCTCATATTTTTGCTTTAAAATTTCTAATATGACAGTACCTTATCCAAAATATGAGACTCAAATAAAAATGCATAGTCATTAAGTTAATTTTTATAAAAAAAATATGAGACCTAACTTAGTTTTGTCATTACCTAATGTTGTTATGGTAGAAATTTCATAGTAACAAACAAACTATGCTTATTAATCAATATTATACTTATTATTATGTTTGTTTTAACTTATATTTGGTTTTCTAATTTTTAAGTATTTATTGTAATGTTATTTTTGTAATGATTAAAAGAGAGAATATAAAAATTAAATTATATTTTGGGTAGAAAGCTGACAAATTCGTCCCTAAATATATAGAGCGCTGACAAGTTTGTCCCTGAATATTAACGGTAACAGACGAAAGTTAACTGAGTGATAGATTTGTCACACTTTTTTCACTTTTAGGGACAAAAATTTGAATTTTCATCTTTCGAGAGCGGATTTATCAGTACTATACACATTCAAGGATAAAAATAACTATTTATCCTTTAATTTATCTAATTTAATTTAAATTTTAAAATAAACTGAGAAATCGAGAAAACTCATTCATTGGTTCTTACTTATGGTCACATGAAAGGGGACTCAACAACTTAAGAGTAACGGGAAATCTAGTCTCTATTTGTGTAACCCTTTGTGCGGGGCAATTATTCCACGAAAATTACTCAAAGGGCTACAATGAAAATCATGCACCATTTGCTAGAAACTTTCCGTATCAATAAGTCTTTTTTGGGTTTTGGGTGACTTGCTAATTCATCAAACTTCAATTAACTCTGCTCCTTTACTTCCAAATATATAAACTATATATGAATTTCATATCTTCTAAAACAAAATTAGCAAATAAAATGTTGAACATCAAATTATGGACTTGATTGTTGGAGTATAAGTGTGAGATAAAATCTCACGTTGGATAAAAATAGAAAAGTTGAGTATCATATAAATGGGGAGAAGATCCATAAACTTACTCATGGTTCATTGGTGTAAATCTCCTTTATATTTACCCTATCCAGTGGCGGATTTAGGACCCTGGGTCAGTAGTGGAGGCAAATTATTTTAAAAAATAAAAATTGATAATTATCATTATCATTATCATACACATAAAGATAAAGACGTAAACATTAAAATAATAAAATTTTAATATATATAATCAAATAAATTTCATACCTTATAATTGACATCTACGTGATTTCATGTTTTGAAATCATTGAATGATTAGCTCATCTATATTAATTTCAATTTGTTGTTGCTAAAGATTTGATTCACAAGATTTCGATGAAGGTGTTTGCTCATTTGATAGCAATTTTCTCTTCAAAAATCTTTTCATAATCTATTCAAGATTTTTAAAAAATAATAATCATGATAAGAGAGAATAAAATACTAATAATTTGTAATTTGAAATATTTGTAATAGCAAAAAAAAAAAAAAACTGGAACTCCCACCTTTTCACACACCTTAATGAGTGGAAGAGAGGAGAGGGTTGCGTTTTGTGGGTGGAGAAGGGAGAGAATAGAGAGCGGAATGCTGAGTGGAAGAGTGAAGGTTTAGTTACTGTTGTAGCCTGGAGAAGAAAAAGTAAAGAAGGGAACGCGTGAGGTTTGACAGTTTGGGAAGCTTATGGAATGGATAAAGCTTGTCCCTTGAACATGTGTGGGTTTTAAAAAATATGGGAACAATTTTGCTTATCTTATTAGAACTATCCAGTTCACCCTTTGGAACCATTTTGCTTGATTTACGGAGTAATTCTGGATAATGGACAAAGCAACGGGTTATTTTTGAAACAATTTTGCTTGATTTCCAAAAATATTGCTTGATTGTTACTAAAACGTGAAATTCAGTTAATTATCTTTTATCAATTTCAAATCTTTATCAGATTATTTGCTCTTTCAAATTTTAATTCTAACATAAATTAGTTGCATATCTTTTATTTTATATTATTAAGCATTTAGTTTTATTTATTTTAATTTATATTTATGAAAATTGAAAAAATGTTAATTTTATTAAAAAATATAAATATGTAGATTTTTTTGAGTTTCTTGTAATTTCTTGTATTGGAACAAAATATTGAGTGAGTTCCTTATGAGTGACATGACAATGTAGGTTCAAATATATAAAATTAGGAGGGGACAAAATATAAAAATATTAGATCATTATATGTAATTTTTTAAAATGAGGGGGTGCATGTGTCCACCCTCACACATATATACATCCGCCCCTGACCCCATCGATTTTCCAACATTTGATATCAGAACGGATGGTTTGACTTGATTACCGACTTAGACAAGTAAAGATAATTTTTTTTTCATTTCCATTTATTGCGTTCTCGTGTGAAACGGCGTCAACCAGCTCAGTCGAGCAAATAACGAGATAAGGAAAGAGGCGAAAAAGGTTCTTTAGTTTTTTTCTTAGAAAAATAAATTGAATATCAGCTTTTAAAATATTTTAGTGCTACTTGTCATGTGGAGCTCAAAGGAATTGGAAATGTTCATTTGTTTAGGAAATGGAGAGGATCTGAACTCTCCAAAACTAGCATGTAAAAAGTAGGCATGACAATGAGATCTGAATCCGTGGGTATCCACCTGAATCTGCCCCAATAGCCAAAAGTGGGGGAGGGGGCGGGTATGGGATTACTGATACCCACCCCGGACCCTCCCCGTAATAAATAATATTATAAAAATATAAAAATATATATTATTTTGTAATTTTTTAATTGAACTAATTGATTTTATTTTGTAATTTTTAAATTATGATCCCATATTTTGAATGTGGGTTTGTTATTATTTTTTTTGTTATGTAAGTAACATTTTTGTCCGATTTTTTCAATAAAAAAAGATATTATTTTAAATTTTTTAATTTTAATTAAATAGAGGGGCAGGACAGGCAGGAAAAATCCAACCCTCAAAGACGGAGATGGAGATGGAGATGGATTTTAAAACTTGACGGGAATCGGGTGTGAGGTTGGGAAATGCAATCCACCCGTTGTCATGTCTAATAAAAAAAATGTTTTGAAGTTTGAGATTTGTGATTATGGATAGGAAAGACAGTAAACAGCCGTTGGATATATTTTAAAATACATGAACGGATGAGATTGGATATGCTCAGTTTGTATAAATTATTATCTTATTTTTTTTATTTAACTATGAATTTTCCATTTTGATCCTAAATTTTCTCTCTCTTGGAATATGAAAAAATAACTATATTATTATTATCTATTGTAAGATTTTTCAGAGGACAATAAATTTTAAATTTTAAATTTATTCATAAATTATATTTCATTCCATTTTTTATAAGTAAATTAACTATTTTTTTAATTAATTGTTCCCCACTTGCGTTTAAATTTTGTAATCCATATATTTATAAAGTTGACTAGTTTACTCATTTTTGGGATTGAATTGTAATAACAGTTAATTCGATTTCATAATAAAGAAAAAGATCATAAACTCAAACTGGAAAATTTTTATTATATTGTGTGATTAGATACTAATAATAATTATTGATTGATGTTTTTAGGCTACTTCTTTATGACTTTACTCAACTACTTGTTCTTTTTTAAGAAATGTTTTAATTAAGAATAAAGATGTATTTGTTGGAAATCGATAATCACACACAAATCGAAAAAACAGAAAAGAGAATAGGGAAGAGAAATATGACACAGTATTTTACCCTGGTTCACCCAATGTAGGCTACGTCCAGCTTGTCTGTACTATAATCTCCTCACCGCCACTCGTTACAAGTCACTCGGTTTACAAGGGGAATATAAATAGGATTAAAAGAAACCATAACAGTAGCTATTCATGGGCCCTAGCCCAAACTACTAATAAAAGTAAAATATTACAAAGAATCAGAGGCCCACAACAGTACCTAACCTCTACGGGCCTGGGGGCGCTGCCCCCCGGACCCCCGCCGGGGCGGCTTCCCCAGTTGGCTTTCTGCTGACCCCGCCAACAAGAAGGGTTGTCATCTGACTGCGAAAGATGAGCCATATCCAACAGTATTGCCCGCAAGTTAGTTCAATTCCAATATGCGTTGGTTTGATTATGTCAAATTTGATATTATTCAATCTGATTCAAATTAAAGCAATTTTTATTGTATTGGATTATTCATTTTTTTTGCTTTTAATTTATGTTTATATTATTTAAAACACTATATTAATACATCAATACTCTTCAAATAACACAATTTTAACTTCGTATTTTCTCTCTCCCTCTCTCTTAATGAATTAATTTCCATATTTTCATCAAACAACTACTATCAACTTTGGTGATAAGTTTGATATAAGTGTAGCTTTGCTTAATTATATGCATGAAATCTGGCCAGTTAGTTTTAGTTGTTACTCATAATGATCTTTAGCCATTCTCTAATTGTTAATACTAAGTAGGAGATATCTTTTGTTTCTTGTTTAATTTAAGACTATTCTCCATAAGTTGTTAATTTGGTAATTGACAGCTAGGAAGGGATGATTTTTGTCAAACTCTGTCATGTCCATCCTCCTTGGAGTTAAAAAAGAAATATACCCTTCTGTTTTTCCATCTTCTCTGCCCAAAGGAAAGTGAGAAAATAAAAAGAGCAGATCATGTGCAAATAACATAATATGTACCTAAATACGACCAAATTAATTTAGTTAACATGCAACGAATGCCTCAAGAAACGAATTAATGTACTTTTGTTATATACAAATGAACAATGCACATGAGGGCCATAAATAAGTTCATCGGCCGTACGTAAATCTTAATATCTTTATGTTTTCTGTTTTAAGGATTATTTTTTTGTCAAATCATGAAAGTTTGGTAGTTCCTTTATTTACTAAAGACAGTAATTGAATATATATTGATTAACGTTATCTTCCTTTTAATTATCGTAGAATCGACAAAAGTTGCGAGCATTTGTGGATTGTGATAGAATTCACAAACACGGTTAGACTGTATAATATGGAAATTATTTTTCTTTAATTAGAGATTATATGTGTTTTTAATCCACTGAGTCAAAGATAATTTTTCACTCACAATATAGTTGGCTTAAGAAATTATAAATAAAACATATTAAACATGATTTTTTTTTGTTAAATAAATTATTTTCACTTATAAATACTAGACAACCTTTTAGTATGTAGCATTTGTACAAAAACGAATAATTATATTTTATATTTTAGTTAAACTTTTAATATTTTTTATGAGTTTAATTTCTACTCTTAATCACTGTTACTATAGAGAAAAACTATACTATCAATTAATATAAAAATCATGTCACACACAAAAAAAATGATAAATATAACTTTTAAAATACTCATCGTAAAAATTATTTATCATACACAATAATTTATAACTTTTTTTCAACTGTATAAATTATTTATTCCTTTATTGTTATAAAAAGAACACGTCTATAATTAACCTCATTTTTTTTCGTTGTTTTCTATAACCTCATTGACCTGCTAGGGAAAGATGAAAGATAAACCAAAGTACATGTTAACAGAATTTAAATAGTTTCTTTCATCGGTTTATAAATGAAACTTAATTTTACATAGATTATTGAACATGTATAATTTATGTATATAAACAAAAAAAATTATCATTTCAAGTGATTTGAATTTCAAGTTAACAAGAAAAATATTTAATTATGGGTATTAAAAATTAGAAATATTATAAAATACATTCAAATATTTTCAGTTATATATATTAATATGATATTTGTACAAAATAAAATGACATTTCTTTAACTACTTAAGAATTGCTACACAATATAATAATAAAATTTTTTAAAAAAAATATCATGAAGAAAAATAGTAAATTTAAACATGAACAAATTTGATTTCATATGTCAACAGTCTGCTTGAAACGGGGGGTGCCACCAATTAACCAAGGTATATTTGCTGGAAAGAAAAACAAAAGGTGGTCAAAGACAGATAAGAATAAAATAAATCTATTAAAAGACAATATTAAAAACCAAAATTTCAAGGGGGCAAAAGAGACTTTGAAAGAAAAAAAAAGGTGAGTGGAAGGAGAATCAAATAAAGTATAGTCTAATTTGTTTGCAATATAGTACTATTGATTATTATCCAAAAATAAATAAATAAATTTAAAGAAAGAAAGAGAGTTTGTGAATGAATAGTATAAGGCTTGGTCAACCCAAAATCCAACTCTAAGACAAGGAGAGTGGCATTGGCAGATGGCACCCGAGAGCCAAGAGGGTTTGCAGTGAATGAATGGCCCACCTTATGTCTCGCTTTGACGCCAGCTTGACGCATTTAGGGAGAACCCCTTTGCCCTATATATGAAACATAACTAATTCTTTGAGTCTTTGACATCCTCATACTCTCCATCATCCTAGCTAACTACTCATCATCATATTCATAACTTTCCCCCTTCTTTCTCTCGCTTTTTTCTTATGGAGTGTCCTTGAGCACATGTTTTAATTCACCAACACACGTGTGAATTTCCCACATTTTGCACTCCCATATAGTATAAATATATATATGATCTCTCTTTCTTTCTAGATATAGCTTTAATTTTGTGTACATTTTTTTGTATTAAAGCTTCTGGGGTGCCTTGATTGCCTCGTGCAGGGGGAAACATACATACACCATGTTGCAGGATGTTCTTGATCAGCCACTGCCACCAAAGGCCGAACCACAACAGCAACATCCCATTGTAATCACCTCATCATGCTCGCAGTCTCAATATTCATCTACCATGTTAATGCACGCATGCATGTGTTCTTCCTACCTTATGACATGGAGTAATCCTAACCCAATATCAATTTCATGAAAACTTTACAAGTTTGTTAGTTGTTTCCATTTTGGAACGAATCTCTTTCTCATATGTTGGAATATATTCAAGTCTAAGGCTAAGTTGTTTGTTTACAATTGTCTCGTGATATTGGACGACTTGTGATTCTCTCTCTTTTTTTTTCATGCATGCATGAATGATATATATATATATATATATATATATATATATATATATATATATAATGAGTTTGTTTTTATGTTTGGTTCAAGTTTGATGCATTGCTTCCCAGTGCTAATATAATTAAAGCCATTCTCAATTTCTTTTCCAGGCTTACCTGTCAATTTGCAGGGAAGAACGGGTTCTTTTCTCTCAACTTATATAGTTGGGGAGCATAATGCTTATTGACTAGCAATAAGAAAGAGCGTATTAGAGATTCCGCAATAATTATTAGGCTTTGTCCTTTTTTTTATATTATCCTATCCAAACCAAGACAATGCCATTCACCAAAATGTCATTTTCTGAGGGCAACATTGTAAACTGCAAAGTGATATCAATTTCTACATGATTTCCAGTGTGATAGCTAGCCATTTAAACGTAGCTTTCGATTATTGTGGAATATATATCTTTCTGTGTTTGTCTATTTGTCAATTTTGATATTCTTATTCATTTAGAGAGGGGAGAGGAGACTTGAGAAACACTTCACATGTATAGCATTATGTGTTCTTTTAAGTGCCTTTTAATTCCTATTAAATCAGTTTCCATACACTGAACAAACACAACGTAGCATGGCATGAGGTTCCTTCTTTGTTACAAACATACAAGTAACATTGTCACATTAAGGCATAAATGCCCATCTTTTTCAATTTCCTAAAAAAGCCAACCCTCTTGTTGAATTTGTTATCTGTACATGACAAAATATAAACCCAACTGACTAGAGGACACAGCCAACCAAATATGTATTTGGAGTTCCTCACCATGGGGTATTGTACATTGATTTATTTCGTTGATTTCTAGACAAAGGGCTTGTATAGTGATGAACATAACTGATGCTTATAGGCGTGTTACTAACTTTAGAATGCTCACTATTTGATGAAGACATGCAATAAACCAAAGTTTAGACTGATAATAACAAGAGAATATTATCTTTTGAAAGTTTAGACTCTGATCATTATAGGCATGCATGGTCCCAATTTCTCTTTTGCTGATAGAAACGAGTCTGATAAGATCACATGACCATCCCATAAGGGAAAATAAATGGTGTAGAATCAGTCTTCTACCTGTTTATAAAGGGTCTATCAAAATTCAAAATGTTATTATCAGTTTGTTTAGTAGTTATTTTTGGTAGTCATGATGCTTACATTGTTTTTATATCAGTGGCTGCAGGATGAAATTTCAAGCCCTCTTGGTGCTCGAATTTTCGAACTTTGCAACACTGATTTTTTCCCAGAGACTTTGCCAAATTCTGAGGTTACTTCCAGCTCAAACTGTTGTTATGAGGAGAACTCCTCAAATGCCACAACAAATATATCTGTAACTGTAGATGTAGACAATAAGTTGAATAGCAATAGCAACACAGTCACCACCTCAACTAGCACCAACACCAACAACAACACCACCAACAGTAGTAACCTGTCTATTATCTTTGACTCCCAAGAAGAAATTGACAATGACATCTCTGCCTCCATAGACTTCTCACTATCTCCATCTTTCAATGTTCCCCCATTTCTCCCAGTCACATCCCAGCAAGAACAGTTTGATTTCTCTTCTGTGCAGCATCAGGTCCAACTAGCAGCATGTTCAGTTGTGGAGGGCTTCTCTCAGTATCCCAATGACTCTGTTGCACCTCCTTTTATGGGGGCTCCATTACCTTCTGTTTTTGAAGAGGACTGCATATCTTCTGTCCCTTCTTATATGCCTCTTAACCCCTCATCTCCTTGCACTTATCTCAGTCCTGGCATGCCACCATACATGCCTCATGGCCCCCTTACTACTGCCTTATCAACTGGTAGTTCTGGAATATTTGGTGGGAACATTCTTCTTGGTTCTGAACTTCAGGCACAAGAATTGGAATACCAAGGAGAAAATGGAAGAATGTATTGTACAGATTCAATTCAGCAGGTGTTTAACCCTCCAGACCTTCAGGTATGGATGATTTTCAAACTACTTTGTTAAGTTCTCCATCATTGCCTTTTGTAGTTTTGTTAACGATACCATCAAAATGAAGTGTTCGGTTCAAATGTTCAATATGCTCAATAATGAGAGAAAAAGAAGTCCATTGTCCAAGGATTTTTTTTATTTCTAATGATGCTAAGCTGTTGTTGTAAGCTTGCTCTTTCAGGTTTCTAGTCTGAAAGGTTGCAGCAGTAAGGTTCTTAACAATAAAGAGTGACTTTACAAGAGGTGAAAAGCTTGCAAAAGATAACGGCCCACAAATTTCTAAGAAGTTGATATGCCCCATAGAATATATGCCCATATCCATCAAAACAGTAGCTAGCATATCAACCCCTTTTATAATCTCATTCTCA
>PYAF01005740.1:1650422-1661603 GCA_007407185.1 Glycine tomentella
TGGAACCTCTAACTAAAGCTAATGACAGTTTGCTATGACCAATTTTCCTTTGCTCAGCAAGAAAGTAACTGATATTGTTTGTAATGTCTTTCCTAGGCACTTGGTACTGAGAGTCAGCAACTGGTACCAGGGGCTGGAAGTTCTGCCACTCTACCAGAAATCTCAAACTTAGAGGACTCCTCCTTCAAGGTTGGAAAACTTTCTGTTGAGCAAAGGAAAGAAAAGATCAATAGATACATGAAGAAAAGAAATGAAAGAAACTTCAGCAAGAAAATTAAGGTACACTCTAGCTTCTTCCCATCTTCAAAACAGCCATATCATGTTACATATGCATATGTTTATAAACAACCACTTTTTATTGCATGCTTTCAAGTTCAACTAATGATGAAACCAAATATGCAGTATGCCTGCCGCAAAACTCTGGCAGATAGCCGACCTCGAGTCAGAGGAAGGTTTGCAAAGAATGATGACTTTGGAGAAACCAATAGAACTACAAGTAGCAATGATGAAGAAGTAAGATTTCCAGGGCTCATTAATTTATTAAACACTTAACAGGACATTTTTTATTCAACTTGCCCAAGTTATAAAAAAATCCCTATCACTTGTACCTTGTCAATTATTTGCTGATATAGTTTTTTAATCCTGCAGGTAGTTGTGAAAGATGAGGATTATATGGTTGATTCCTCAGATATCTTTGCTCATATCAGTGGGGTGAACTCCTTCAAATGCAACTATTCCATCCAGTCCTTGATTTGACTTAATAGTTTGATCAGTATACCTACATTTAGCTTGTGTAGATTTTTTGCATGGCCATATACCACCCCAGTTTTCTCCATCTGGTTTTGATGGATGATGAAACTGAATAATTGGGGTCCTAATACTATACAATAAGTGAATGAAGAACATTTAGAAAGAAACTGTATACATTTTTTGCAGATACTATTTCTTACTACTTAAATGTATTAAAATCACATGTTGTATTAACTTTGTCTCCATGTACTAGTGGAGCTCATTCATGTACTCTCTTTTATAATATAGTGTGAGGAACTAGTTTTGGTTAAATTGAAGTGCTTAAAGCCCAAGGTATAAAATATTTTTACTGGCTTTGAAACTTTTTTTTTCTTTTTCTGAATGTTATAACAAAGTTATCCATTCCTGGTAAACCCTGATTTGATTAACCATAATAAATGTTTGAAGTAGAAAAATATGAAACCTCACAATAACAGCATGCCAAACCAGTTGAATGGGTTAGGAAAACATTATAAATAAGAATAGACTATAGAGAGCACTTGTTGTTGTTGGCAAAATGGCCCTCCCAAATCCCAAGATGGGACTGGCAGCAGCGCATGTAGGCCATGTTGCCACCTTTAGGGTGCTAAAAATGAAGGGCACGTTACCGCGACATTAGGGATAGCTTTTAAAAAAGGGGCAGAAATTATATTAGCACCAGTATCTATCAATTGGATGCATTAGTACTGCGGATAGCTACTCAACACAAACTAGTAACACATCATGCTCGTAACATAATACAAGGCAGTTTCTCCGTCAATTTCCTCACACAACCCTTTCCCTCTCTCTCTCTTTTTCACTCCCAACCCTTCTCTTCACTGCCATAAGTCACTTATAATAATTACTAGGTTATATCTCTCCCCATGTCAACAAACCAGTAGGAATTAATTTCTTATGAAAATGATTTCATCTGCCTCCAACGAAAACAAGACGGTGGACATGGACGGCCACCTCGCCGGCCTGGGATACAAAGTCCGTTCATCGGAGCTGTGTCAAGTGGCTGCAAACATGGAGCGTTTAGAGAACGTGATTTCATCCACCGACCTATCTCAACTCGCATCAGACACAATCCTCTACGATCCTTCCAACATAGGGTTAGGTTCGTGGGTGGACACGCTCCTCTCCGAGTTCGACCAAACGGCGTCGTTACCGTTACAATACGATTTCTCTTCAGACCTTCCTGATTTCGCCACGGATCCAAACCATAACAAGCAATTAGCGCTGGTCACCACCGTGGAAGAAGACTCGGGGATAAGACTGGTTCACATGCTGATGACGTGTGCTGATTCCCTGCAACGTGGGGACTTCTCATTCGCTGGCTCCCTCGTTGAGAATATGCAGGGGTTGTTGGCGCACGTGAACACCAACTGCGGCATCGGAAAAGTCGCCGGCTTCTTCATCGACGCCTTGCGCCGCCGCATCTCGAACACGTTTCCAACGTCATCATCCACTTACGAGAACGACGTTCTCTACCACAACTACTACGAGGCGTGTCCTTACTTGAAGTTCGCGCACTTCACCGCGAACCAGGCGATCTTGGAGGCTTTCAACGGCCACGATTGCGTCCACGTCATCGACTTCAACCTCATGCAAGGGCTCCAGTGGCCAGCGCTGATACAGGCACTGGCGCTCCGTCCCGGCGGACCGCCGCTGCTGAGGCTCACCGGCGTCGGGCCTCCCTCGGCGGAAAACCGCGACAATCTCCGCGAGATCGGGCTGAGACTCGCAGAGCTGGCGCGGTCCGTTAACGTGCGGTTCGCGTTCCGCGGCGTGGCGGCGTGGAGGCTGGAGGACGTGAAGCCGTGGATGTTACAGGTGAGTCCGAACGAGGCGGTGGCGGTGAACTCGATAATGCAGCTGCACCGGCTCACGGCGGTGGACTCCGCCGTGGAAGAAGTTCTCGGTTGGATCCGGAGTCTGAACCCTAAAATAGTAACGGTTGTGGAACAAGAAGCTAACCACAACGGAGAAGGGTTTTTGGAGCGGTTCACGGAGGCTTTGCATTACTATTCCAGCGTCTTCGACTCGCTCGACGCGTGCCCGGTCGAACCGGACAAGGCTGCTTTGGCGGAGATGTATTTGCAGAGGGAGATATGCAACGTGGTGTGCTGTGAGGGACCGGCGCGGCTCGAGCGCCACGAGCCGATCGCTAAGTGGAGGGATCGGCTCGGGAAAGCCGGCTTCAGACCCTTGCATTTGGGTTTCAACGCCTACAAGCAAGCCAGCATGTTGCTCACTCTGTTCTCAGCCGAGGGTTTCTGCGTCGAAGAGAATCAAGGCTGTTTAACTCTGGGCTGGCATAGCCGCCCCTTAATCGCAGCTTCGGCTTGGCAAGCCGCGCCGCTAAGAGACAACGAAACGCTGCGTTTTGAGCATTGAGGAAAGGAACGGAACGGATCACTTGTTTTTGTTTATTTATTTATTTATTTATTGTAGTAACCAGTAAGTACTTGTAGTACACGGGAAGAGTGGTGAATCTATTAGACTATAACTGCTTTTAATAAAGGCAATTAGTTTATTTCGTGTACATATTTATCATTTTTAATTACTTTTAAAAATCATTCACTAGTTATTAGTTGTTTTTTTAATAACTTTTCAACATGATAATTATTAAGCTATAAAAAAACAGTTAAGACCTGTTTTTCAACTATTAATCAATTATGCATATCTCTATTTCTTTTTCTTTCGACTGGGTCGTTTTTGCGTAAAATTCTTTTGTTGAATTCTCTATCCTTTCAATTTTACACACATGACTTTAGTTGGGGCGTTTGCTTTTCTGGGTGCTGGTTTTTCTCATTTTGTCAAAACCCAATGAAAGTGTTTTTCTCTTTTTTGGTCAATTGAGTGATACCACTGCCTAATTAGTAATTATAGTTAGTTGATTGTTAATGCCAAATAGCTAATATAAGAAATAGCACTGTAAATAAACTGAATTATTCTGGTACCATTCGCTAAATATTTTATTAAATTTTTTTATTTAATTAAATAAACAAATTCAAACTTAAATTGAGCTTAATTATTTAAATGAATTAAATTCAAACTTTAAAAATTGGATAACAAAAGCATATGAATATCTAGTTTACGTATAATATATTTTGCAAAAATGATATTATTTTTATGAAAATAATTTTGTTTGTCTTCTATTAATAATTCTTGTGAACTTTTTTATAATTAATAATAATGGTTTTGATAGTTAATTTTTTTTTATAAAAAAAGGAGAGACAGTGCTAACTTTAAAAATGTCGTTTCAATTGTTTTTTAATATATAGGTTTAAATATTTTTATTTTTTTATTTTCGGCCTTATAAAAAAATCATTTTAATTCTTATAAAATATGTTTGTTTTATTTTTTATTCTTAAAATATTTTAAATAACATTTTAAATAGTAAAAAAATATTTTTGACAGGGAAAAAAGTGTTTTAATAACGAAAAATAAAATAAACATATTTTATAAAGATTAAAATAAAAAAATTATTAGGATGAAAATGGAAAAAAAAAACGATAAATTATACGGATGGAAAAAGTATTTAAAACTTATATATATATATATATATATATATATATATATATATATGTATTAGTTTTTAGAGTTCCCCACTCGTTTATCTTTTGCCTTGCAATTCAAAGTTGTAAATATTCTTCCTTTTCCAAATCAAGTTTTTCCACCAAATCAAAATTCTACTAAAAAATGCTTTACTTTCTAGGGACCACTCTACCAAATTCCACCAAATCCAATCTCCTGTGCTTCAAATTCCTTCACTCATTGTTTCACATTCAATTATTCAAATATGGCGGGCCACTCTCATGCAAGACAACAATCAACTTTGAATATATTTGGGGTTTTTTTATATAACGATTGATATTGTTATAATGCAATATGTTTTTAGAAAATAAAATTTATTTCCATGAAAAAGCAAAGCACTCTATACCACACATTATTAAGATTTATGTCTCTTTCAAAACTTAGATGTCTTGAGTACTTTAACTCCATATAATCTGCATTATCTATTCTTAATTTTGTGCATCTATTTTTAATTAATTATCCTGGATACTCATCTATTTATCAACTACAAAAGCTCAAAAGTAAGTTATGTCAATAATTTGAACCTCTATCTTTTAACTAAATAGGTAATGTTTTGAAGGTATCTTGAGTTTGTCAAGTGGTCCATAACTTGTAACAGCTATTTAACTAACATTTTCTTCATTTGCCACTAAATAAGGTCTTTTATGTCTACAAATATACATCTGAACCTGTAAAACACTTGTACAAACACTCTGTTGCCAAAGTTAAAGAGTGTAAAAGGTGAATAATAATGTTTAAATGTATACTTGTAAGCATAAAATGTTGGTAGATGAAGAAAAAGTTAGTTAAGTAGATATTATAAGTGTTGATTTGAATGCCTTATATAATGAAGTCATTTTTTTGTTATTAGTAGAGTTATTGATGCGTATATCGAGCTTCTTTAGATAAAGAAATTGTCCAAACATTTATTTGGGAGCTAATTAGATGCTTAATAAGTATGGCAAGAGAAAAAGTCAAACCTATACGATATTATTTTTATTTGGTTCATTAAGTTTATTAATAAACTTAAAATTAAATTATTTAACTCTTATATATTTGTGCGTCATTGGACACTTAGATGAACATTAACTTATTAATGAAGTTGAAAGTTAATATTTAATACTTATATACTTTCCTATTTTTGTGTATGCAAGTGAACAACAATTTTAAGAAGATTATTCTACCTTTGTCAAAAATAAATAAATAAAGACTATTCTACCAATAAATTGACGATAAAAATTTTTATTGATCCTTTTTATTTATTTATTGACTATATAAGAGTATGAGATCAAACTTTGTTGAGAATGTTATAATTAATATTGAAGTTTTTCTCTTTTTTTTAATAGTCAATAAGTTATAATTTATTTATTTATTTTATTATGAAAATGTAATAGCCTAAAAAATTAATTTTACACATCACATTTTAAGCATATTTTTCTATTATTAGATAATTATCTTAGGAGTGCTCCCAATGCATTTTTAGTTTAAAATTAGTTCGAATTAAGCAAGGAATTATTTTGTGGTTTGGTTCGGTTTGATTTTTGTGATTTAAAAATTCTGTTAGTGAGAATTTTAAAAAAATGATTAAAAAGTTTATTATATGATTTGAAAAAACTTAAATAATAATTAATTCAAAAATCAATGGTATAAATGACCAACATAAAGTTTCAACTTGAATAATACTTGAATGATAATCATTTAACTTATATTATAAATTCTTAACTTAATAGTGAAAATAATACGTAATACTTGCTTCCAAGTTCCAATGACTAAACTTAAAAGAAAGTAAGTATTATCACTAGAGAGAGTTGTTGTTGCAAACACAAAAATGACCATAGGAAAAACGTAAATGTAAGTGTTATCGTTTCACATAGGCTTAAATTGTTAGATATGTTAAATTGTATTATTATTATTATTTATTTTTTTTTTGTAAAACAAACAATTAAATCTAAGAAATGTTCTTCTCCCAAACACATAATTTGTGTTTCTTTTCCTCTCAAAAGTTGACTCTTGTAATGTTAAACTTGGGAGAATAATTATTTTCACTACCACTTTTTGAAAAGTAGTAAAAATAGACAAAAGTGTCCCTAAGGCAGATCTCTCGACCCCCCCACCCCTTCCCCCATTCTTCTTACCTCCATCCCCTTTCCCCCAACATCTCTTTCTCTGCCTTCCCCATTCATGCATCTCTCTCTCCCTCTTCCCTTTCATTTGAACCCCTTCCTTTGAGAAACTCTCCCCTTCCTTCTGTATTGAAGGTAAGCCTCTCCCTTTTTTTGTTTTTTATACACAACGGAAGTACGATTCATTTGCATTCCGGGTTGAGAATCACAATGAAATCGTACTTCCATTGTGTTTTTGTTTTGTTTTGGAAAATACCACAATGTAAAACATTGAAGTTTACTTTTAAAAAAAGATTATTATTTTTTTTGTGTTTAGTAACACAACGAAATCATGATTTTATTATACAATGAAGATGAAAATAAAATAACACAAAGGAATCATGATTTTGTTGTTTTATTTGAGGTGGAATCAAATAACACAATAAAATCATGATTTTTTTTCTGTTATCTGGGATGCAAAAAATTGTACAACGGAAACACTATTTCTTTGTGCAATTTTTCAAGAGGCAACTGTTTTATTTTATCAGAAAAAAACCTAGAAAAGAAGAAGAGTCACTAAGACAAGAGCTAGGTGCACCACGTGGGTAGTGTTATTAGCAATACCGTGGTGCGAATAGCAATACCCTAAACTTGGGCGGAGTAGGGTATCGAATGCAATCCTAATTAGCGGCCCAATTGAAGATATCCTAGGGTGAATGTTTCTAAGCCTAAAAAAACGAGAGTACAAGAACCAAAAATCACTATATTGAAAAGAAAAAGAAAAACTCTAAAACATATCATGCCTCTAAAGCCTCCTAATCAATGGAATAATTATCCATGCAGCCATGCTTCAATCAAAGAGAAATTACCTTATAAGCAAACGGGAGACACATCCCAATCAGCCTCACATATATTAATTATGTTTATTAAATGTAATGCTTGATATGAAAGGTTGCTTCAAATATCGTACCATCACAAATACTGTGTTAGATCGAGATTTTCAAAATGAAATTCTAATGACAAGAGTGTATTTGAAGGAGGGTAAAGAACATTATTAAAGGAAATAATTCACTAACTCGTTTACGTGTCACTGTCTTTGGTTTGAAATTCGCTCCCCCCCTTTCTCTCTAATACAAATATTATTATATGAATTTACTAGACTTGGCCTATGAACATAAGCAATTATAATGCGGACAAAAATACTTATATGAATTTAATAAAAGAAACAAAGGAGTTAGGTATTTTTTGTTTTCAAGTTTCAAAATGGTTGTTGGTGAGACGGCACCGGACTATGAAATTTACATTTCTTTGCCAAGCATGATCTAAAACCAATAACTGTGGACTTCAAAAAGTGGGAAAAAGATATAACGTTTCATTTCATGTAATATTCCAACAACCCTATGCATTTGTAAAAAAAAAAAATGCCAAACGAATCCTATATATATATATATGATATGTATAATATTTCCATATTTATAGGGTTTGTAAAAATATGAAATATGAATAAATCAAGTTATTTGTTCTGTCTTTTACTTGTGTCCAACAAGGAACCTTTATTTATAACAAATTTACCTTTAACACTGTTTCCTCTAGAAGTAACCTTTATTTATAACAAAATTATCCATATA
Source organism: Glycine tomentella (assembly GCA_007407185.1). Taxonomy (NCBI): domain Eukaryota; kingdom Viridiplantae; phylum Streptophyta; class Magnoliopsida; order Fabales; family Fabaceae; genus Glycine; species Glycine tomentella. Next base: position 1,658,503 of record PYAF01005740.1, read on the forward strand.
TTAAATCCGTAACATCATCCTTGCAAGCACGAGAAAAATTGAATTTCATAGAGACTCCTCGCATAATTTTTTTTTGTCACTAATGTTTTCAATTTAATTATAATCAGTACCAGTGGTTGAGTGTACCATGCCCAACTAACTATATTTAGGGTAAGGTGCATATGGGTTAACTTAAAAAAAAAACACTTAAAAGAAGTGGTAGCATTTAATTCAACTTTAAGAATTTCGGCCAAAAAGATTATGTATCAATCACAATTGTGGAAAACTAACTGGTTCCCTTCCATAAATCCTCCCTTCTTAACACTTCCAAAACATGTTGCATGGAAAAAGATATATATATATATATATATATATATATAAAGCTTTAACTAAACATATCATTTTTAAGTTTTCATATGCTAATCGCATGTGCTTCCTGAAAAAGAAAATACCAGAAAACATACCATAATCATGTGCATGCATACATGTGGTGGGAGGCAAAATAAAGAAAATGAAAAGCAATAATATCACCATTAGTTTTTTCTTTGTCTATCTTTTTCTTCTTCTTCTTCACCATTGAACTATTAAAATTTTTTCTTATATATGCATAACATTTGGGACAAAGCATTTGAGAATTGTATTTCACACCTATTCTTTATCAAAATATAATAACCTCTATTTAAGAAAATATATAAACAGAAAATTACTTTAATTTTTTTTATCTCAGCAATTGCTCACACAATTTTGAATTAAGATAATTTCAAAGTAAAGATTTCAAAATTTAAAATATAGACATTGTAACTAAAATTTATTTGAAATGGTAGTCCACTTATTTTAAAATTTGGGTTTGGATTGAAAACTAGACATTTTGAACATAATGTCATGTTATCTTAGAATTTGATCATATTACTTTGATGCAGAACACTTATACTATTGTCGTTTTCTGATTTATTGAAGGGCACATTTACATTTCATCAATGTTTTTGTTTTTTTGTCATTTAATAGTGCCTTAATTTTTACTTTGATGGATAGTTAGTTACGTGGATGAATGGAACATACAATGTGGACTGCCATCTACAAGCAGCCAATAACGAAAAGAAAGCTACAGATAACAGAAGACGCTGGCCTAAAAGGATAATTTTTCATTGAATGCATCCTCTCCAATAACATTGTCATTGAATTAGATCCTATATGTTTAATAAATTCTATCAATATAATAATTTTATTATAAAGTGTAAATTTTAAAAATTGAAGGTAAGATCTTAAAATTTAGGAATCTTAAGTTTTTTTTTTTTTTTTTCACTTGAAGAGGATCTCTTTTCTATTAATTTTCTTATATCACTTTTTTTTAATAAAAAAAAGATATTCTTATACCTAAAAGTCATGAAATTAACTTTTGAAATTTAGATGTCGTCAAAGTGAATTTTACTTATTCTAACAAAGTATTTTTCATGCATATAATCAGAGAATCAAATATCTATCAATATATGTAAATCTATGAATTGTTAGTTGTTGATTTTATATCATTCTTTTAACAACACTGCTCTAAGGCATTGGTTGGTGACCAAGCCTTTGAACTTCATTGGGTCCACACGGATTTGAATGTACTGCAACTAAGCACTTGTCTACATACACTAGTATATTTGGTGTCATTGGTCTTGATGTGCATGATATATAGGAATTAAGTGGCAATGAACAATCCCTTTTTCTGGGGGCCAAGGCCCACAAAGAAAAGAAAAACTAGCTAGCTACTTCCAACACGGGGAATGTATCCTTACACAATCATGCAACATCAAACTTGAATTGGTGGAAGCTTTCAGACTTTGATGCCAAGGTTCTTACACTAACATTACCAAAGCAATATGCTCTTCGGTTTTGCCTCTGTATACACACATGCTTAACAGCCACAGACCACGTACTCTGCATCATCTATTCATCTTTTCTCTTTATATATAACTTTTGACAGCTATTCTTTTTTTTTTTTCTTCTCATTATGTTGACAATTATTCTAGCATTATTCTAGTATTTTGACAATTTTACTTAAAGACAATTTCACATGTGTTTGTTATTGCTAAAATTAAATCCTCTCTCTACTTACCCTTGAGCACGTCCACCCAAGAAACCAGATTTCATTTGGTAATACAACCATTACATGTGGTTTAATTTCTATAAAAAAATTATATTCAGTTCCCTAATTTCTTAGGTCTACAAACTTCTGTTTCGAAGCCACCAGATCATTCTTATTTCTATCTTCACCATGTCAATGAAATTGCTTTTGTAAATACTCAATGTCAACAGGTAACGATAACGCACACAAATACTAATTTTAAAGCTTAAAGGTCTGCAAAAATTTCCTCATTTCACATTATTTGAGAAGAATGTACGTGTATTGACTATATTGACTTTGCTGGAGTATATTCTAACCTGAAAAAGCAAAATCTATCAAAGGCAATTTGAGGTCCATTTTGTTCAGGTTTAATTAGAAATTATTCTTTATTTTTCTAGACTGCTTCCTTATATTAAGTTTTTCGGATAAGCTTTCAATCTATTAAATTCTAAAATAATCTCAATTTATTTTAGTAAAAGATAATGCAAAAATCCTTCAAGACCCATTATGACAGAAACAAAGAATGGATAAATTGGCGAATTTGCACTGTAAATTGCCCACAATACCCAATTTCATGCACGCGAACCCACTTTTTTACTAGTCATTTTGAAAATCTTAGAGACAAGTTAATATCTAAACAAGAAAAACAAATTATGTTTAGGTAACGTGAGATTCTTATCTTTTGAAATACTACTATAATACTAACACAAGGTGATATCTCAATTAAATATTATTAATATTTTTCTCTCTCTTTTTATATGTGCATTTCACACGTTAATTTTACAATTAATTAAAATTTTCTCTCTCAATTATCTTTTTTAAATCCCTTAACAGTCTTTTTTAATTTGACATTTTTTAACTGTCTAATTATTTCAATTTACTTTATTTTATTTCTATCTCTAAATTAAATTTTAATAATTATTTTAAAATAAATTTCTAATAATTAAAAAGAATATTATATTACATTTAAAATGTTCATTATAAATAAATATAAATTATGTATTCAAAAGCTCTT
>PYAF01005740.1:1661703-1695778 GCA_007407185.1 Glycine tomentella
AATACTAATAGTAGAAATATAATAAATCATAGGGATTTACAAACTTACTCCCATTTTTTGTCTTTTCAAAATTACTATATTATCAAGTTATTTCTTTTAAGTATATTTTAAAAATGTCAAGGTTATAATTTGTTAATATATATATATATATATATTTAAAAAAGTAATTGTATATGAGTATCATGATTTATGGAAAAAAACTATCTTAGTAAACTATATGTTTAATAAACTTTAAAAAAATTAAAGTTACAATTTATTAATGTATTTGAAAAAAAAAACAGTAAGTAAACCACTGTTGTATATTATATTGACGTATTTTAAAATTTATTATCCATGTTAGTAAATCATATCATTTTTTATCGCATAATCTAAAAAAATCATTTCTATCGCATAAAATTTATAAAAAAAAAGTCTCGTAAAAAACACTCCATTTTATCAATCGTACGTTCTTTTTTTTGTTCTAGAATTTCGTTGCAATCTGGAAAGTCATTTTAGTCGTACAGAACTTTAATTAAGTAATGCGTTGTCAAAGACTCACCCAATCCCTGACAAATTCAGTTGACGTTCCTCGCTGGCCCCCACTTTGGGGTTATTCGAGGCTGCCCTCCACATTACAGTACTCATACACAACAATTTAGACTTCAATAAATTCAATCCAAAAGAAAATTAATTACATTAAATAAGTTTTAAGTTTCAAGCCATATTGTTTTAATGCAATTTATTATATTGCACATTTTGTAAAAATATTATAATTTATTTTTGTTTTTTTATTTTTATCAAGAAAATGTAGAAGTGTTCTATTTTTTCATTTTTATGATTTTTTTATTGGCCAAAATATTTTTTTTCACTTTCATGATTGGTTTGGTAAATTTATTTACCGTCAGCAGAAAATCTTATATTCACAAACCCAATAATGTCATTTTATCAATAAAAACTCTTTATAATTTGTTTTTGAAGTTTCAATTCTTTTTTCTGATATATTATTACGTAATTGAATGTTAGACTAAACTTTCCTTAATTACTAAGTTTTTTTTTTCCAATAATATGTAGTATACATTTTATAAGAGGTAAGCTTCCATGTATTTTCTTACATGAAGTTTAAATCCAAAGAATCAGACAAATTCGATGAAAAAAATAAATTTTTGTGAACTGTGTGAGTTGATTTCTAAGCTGGTTTAATGGAAAACGAAATAAAATTACATATATAGAGAAAGTGATCGATCAGAAACATTCATGCCGTGTTTCATGAAAATTAGTTCATATTTATATAATTATATATATGGATGCCGTGTTTCATCAAAATTTTAATATATGGTAAGGTCAGAGAAGGAAAAAAGGCTTTGATCTTTGGTTGTAGTAGGGCAGAAGATAAAAGTAAAAATTTCACATTCTATAATTTCGGCGTCTAAAAAGCTAATTTATGGAGGTGATCCATGATTACCTCAAACCAACACAAATAAATAAACAAGAGGTACCCAATTAAAAAAATTCAGCTGCAACGCCGCCCAAGAAATTAATTTAATCAATAAATAAACAAGAGGGTGAATAGTGAATAAGACTCTAAGAGTACTACAATAATAAATAATCATTAATGGTAGCAATAAATAAACTAACCGCAAAAGGGAAGGAAGAATGAGAGAATGTGTCACACTGTCATGTCATGTGTGTAACTGTGATTCTGAGCATCTATGTTATTTATATTTATATATAGTATAAATAAATGTATGAAATGAACCGGTTCAATGGTCAATAGGCATGCTAAGGTATATATGTACTTGACCAAGTGCCACGTTAGAAACCATATTTCTCTCTCCATCACATGCAAAGAAAATATAAAATTCAGAATGAGAAATGGAAGAAAAGGAAAAAAAGGAAAAAAGTGAAAAAGGAAAAAAAAATGGTAATAGCTCTGAATGAATGAAAATGTGCAAGTGGCACGGCAGCACCTTTGGCTTTAGTGGAGTCACATAGCTATCATGCGTACCAGCTCATTCATGAGTCATGACTATGTTATGCTATGCTTCCCTCAATTTCTCTATCATATGTTCATGTTGGAATGGTTTGGGTACACTCTTAGCCCAGAAGATGCAGCAGAACACAAGCAAGTGGGGCCTACAGGAGCATCCTTATTATTTTTTGGTGTGAAGTGAAGAAACGAGAAACACAAACTCCTTCTCTCCTCATGTACTAGACTAGATTTTCAACCACCAAACGTGTACTGTGAAACCCCGTGTTCAACCCACTGGGTCACCCTTTGTTTTGTTTTGGCTTGCTTTGGTGTAGTTGGTTTTCCTTCTCACTTTCTCTTTCTACAATGGTGTCAAATGCAAATACAGTTGCACCCTTTTCTTGTTGAAAGATTATAAAAACAGTGTTTTTTGGAACCTAGTATTATTATCATTATTACTACTACTTGTGGTGGTTGTTGTGTTCTGATCTTTCTTTCCCATGTGCTGACTTGGTTTTCTTCGCCTTGCTTTGTTTTTTTTTCTGTCCATTTGGCTCTCCTCTTTCTTTCTTTTGTTTTTTGGGGGTTGAAAAGCACAAGTTTTGAGGATTGAAGGAGTGTTCAGCTAGTGGGTTTGTGTTCATTTCATTGAGGTGTTCTCGGCCATTCCCGGATCCAGCTTCATCTGGTAATTAAAAATTTATTATTATTATTATTATTATTATTATTATTATTATTATTTTATTTTCTTCTTTTTGTTCGCCTTTATTGAATTTGTTTATTTGTTAGTGGAGAACTTTCCGGGCTTCTGTTTGCTTCTATTTGTTACTGGAGATTTTGTTTGTTATTATTTGCTTCTGTTTTTATGGATTTAGTTTCAGTTGATTTCTGTCAAGACATTATTTGACTTAGTTTTTTGGCAATTAGGTTGTAAGATGAGGTAAGATTGAACCTTGCTCTTTTCTTCTTTTTTACTTATTTTGAAGGCTTTTTTCTCTCTTTCTAATATTGAATGCTATTAGATAGTGCAAGTGTATTTGTTTTGCTATAACCGAGTGAAGTTTTGGTTAACCTAAATCATGGAATTGTTCGTTCTTTGAGTTTCATTATGCAATGAATTTACTGAAATAATTAATATGTAACCATTTTGTTCTGCAAATTCTTATTCTGTCAATTGTCATGAATATGTCCATATGCAATCAATGTGCATATGGATTTCTGGTTTCTTCGTTTGCATATCTCGTTTTATGGATTTCTATGTTTAAAAGTTGTATAGAAGACTGATAATTTTTGGTTTTCATTGGGCTCACATAGGTTGACTCTTTAAGGAAAGAGCTACTTTTAGATTCAATATTTTTGCAAATAATTTTGCTTTTGGTAAGTTACCTTTTTTTGGTGTATTTTTCAGGTTATAATTCTTAGTTTTTAGTCTAAAGAAGATGTCTGAGAGAGAAGGGTCCGACAATTAATCCCGAATAGTAGAGGTAGAAGATGGAAAATACAGGCCTATGGGTTCAGAAAGAGGGTCACAGAAGAAAAGATACCTTGCATGGCTTATTGAATGATAGGGAAATATCAGAGGAAGACTCTTCAAAATCACAGTTAAAGAAGTTGATTAAAAGATCAAACTCTCATCGGGCAATAGTTGTAAATGCTATCCAATCACAAATCAGCAAAGTTTTCTTCAAGGATTTATTCTTTCGATGTGTCCATGGACTAGACAATAGGATTCCAAAACATGTGGTGAGTGTGGACGAGAAATACATCCGCCGCTGCCTGGAATTCATACATAACACTGCATTAAAAGCAGCTCAATTCAACATACCTGAGAGCTTAAGAGCCACACACATGGAGACTTTATCAGAAAGCTTGAATACAGTGAATTTTTTTGGTGGAAATGCATGTGGTTCGGGACATTTTGTCTTTGAATGTCCTGTGGCCACTGAGAATGGGAAAGTAGTTATAAGTGCTAATGCTGGGGACCAGTGGACTTTAGGTACAATAATGGGGAGCAAGAGCATGATAAATATATTGAATAGTACTCTTCTTCAGCAGTTTGGTGCTTCACATAGAACTGACAATTTGAACAGGATGAACTTTTCTGATCCTGAAGGATTGGTATGCTATGATTTTATGGACTCTCCTAGTGATTTATGTATCTCTTCGTCGCATAAACTAGGAAAGGAAAAACAGTTAGTGAGAAGTCATAAGTATGCCTCCATTTCTGTTCATAAAAGGCTTGTTTCCACTTCTAGCACCACCTCTACTTCTTCTGATTGGTTGTCTTCAACATCTTCCACTCTATCTCAGGGAATGATCCAATGTTCTTGGAAGCAAGGGATTCCTCATTTTATTTTTTCTGCAGATGATCAGAAGGAGGTCTATGTAGCAAAATTGAGGAAGGTAGACTCAACAGATAATAAGGCTTTGGACTATGTGTATGAATTTCACTTGAACAAGGGTGGCCAAAAGGGTCGCGAGATTCCTGATGGTGATTTTCCGTTTGTTGGGAAGATGCATGTATCAACGAGTTTCACCCTTTGCCCGAACAATTGTAGAATAAGGGAGACGGAGTTTACATTATTCCATAACATGGAAATTTCTGAAAAAGAAATGTCCACATCAGAGCATTCTCACAGGAAGAGCAAGGGGCTGTCGAAGGTGTCGAAAGTTTTTAAAACTATCCCATCATCAAAACGCAGAACACTCTCAAGGTTTGGTGGATCAAGTGCCATAGCAGAGAGTAGTCCGTGGGAGCCGTATGCTCTTGGCAGGACCAATTTATTAGATACTGATGTTCCTCCAAATTTTGAAATGGCTACCATTGTTATGAAAAACCATCTTCCTTGTAAAAAATCAGAGAAAGTAGGAGGGTGGGGTTTAAAATTTCTTAACAAATTTGGTGGAAATCAAATCACGTTGCCATCTGAAAGTAGTAATCTAAATAATGGCTACTGCTCAAGTAGCATGAGCATTCTAATTCCGGCAGGCTTTCACGGTGGGCCAAGAACCAGAAATGGTGGGCCTTCCAGTCTGATAGATAGATGGAAATCTGGTGGCCACTGTGACTGTGGTGGTTGGGATGAGGGTTGCCCTCTGACAGTACTTGAGAGAAGATCTAACAAAGCTGAGGTTATGTCTAAAATAGATACACGAGACGGGTGCAAGTCAGTTGATTTGGTTATTCAGGTCTGTTTTATCCCATATTCTATTGTTCCTCTTTCTCTGTTCTCTTTAAAGAATGTGTTTTTTTCCCCTGTTCGTTTGTATTTCTCCACAAATTATAAAATTCTTTTCCTCTTTGATCATCTTCACATTTCATATCTCTTGCTATATTTATATGTTACAAATACAACCACAGACCACAGTCACCAAGCCTTGTCTCACTAGGTAGGGTTGACTACATGATATTGTACACCATTGGGCTCTATTGGAAACCAAATTGTCATTTGGGAAATGACTTTGTTCATTGCTAATTGCTATATTTGATGGCCACCTAGGCCGAAACATAATAATTCCATGTTTTGTTTCACTCTAAAATATATTCTACAGCAAACTTTCTCTCAAGTTTAAGCCAATTTTGTTGTTATATTTTAACATCCATGCATCTGTAATCTTGTATTTACTTTCTGTTCTTATTGAACTATTACAATTTATGCAATGAGATGATCATACCCCTCAAATTTCAGGGTTCAAGTGATTACGGCCCCACCTTGAGGATGGTAAATGTTCACGATGGTCTATATTATATTCATTTCCATCCACCTCTATCTGCACTACAGTCTTTCTCCATTGCTGTGGCAATAATTCATGCACAAAGTCCTACACTTCAGCCCAATGGTGCAAAGAAGCTGTCATAACTAAAGTTGAATTAGCAGTCATATTTCTCTTACTGTATTATAAAAAGTGAAGAGAAGATCTAGGATTTTATACGTGAACTGGGTTTTCATTCTATGCTTAGGGTTGTAATTTTAATAGTCAGAAATAGTTGTTTGTCCTTTCTCACAATTCATAGTTTGTAGCCATCTTTTTCTTTTTCCTCATTCTTTTTTGGTTGAAGAGGATACATTGTAAAAGGGTTTGTGGAAGAAAATTTGGTAAATTGTAGCATTGAGATTGAATTTGTTATAGTTAATGAGAAGGAAATGGGATTAGCACTCAATCTGAATAATAACTTTGAAAATTGCTGTTCAATAATGGATCATTACTCATGACAGTTTGGTCTGAAGATGAGTTTGTCTTGGCGAATGAAATATGGTAATTAATTCCCACCTCTATGATTGGAAACTCTGTGCAATGTTACTCATTTTATTTTGAATGGTGCATTATCCAATTGCTACTCCTATAACAACCGCAAAATTTGATAATTTATCAAAGACTAAAATAAAATATCAAGGACCAAAAATAAAATTAATATTTTATTAAGGATTCAACACAAATAAAAAATGATTAGGGAACAAATACAAAAATCAGATAAAAATCAGATATTTATTAAGGTCAAAAACATATTTAAACAAAGATAAAAGTGATAAAAAAATGGCTCATAAATTGTTTTAAATATTGTTAACTAATATTAAAATGTTGGATGTTATATATTCCCTCTCAAGTTGAATGTTAAACTGCCTTCATGCATTGGGATTTCCTAGCAAGAAAGGGACAGCCGTGGGGACAAGTAAATTTGGAGGAAGGAACAATGAATATGATGATGATGAAGGTGAGTAGGGAAGGTAAAGAAAAGTAAAAGTAGAATGTGATCCATAAAGGTGTGTGGGAACTTTAATCATGGAACTTGGGGACTTGAAGTGCACGTCGTTGTTAAATTAGACTCACAGATTTGAATAGAAAGTTAGTGGGGATTGCATATTGTACCATCAGAAAACCATGTAGGAGAGCTTATGTGCATTGTGCACAGATGGTTTTGTTGATTCTCATTATTTCCATGTTTTGTAACTCAGAGCATGCAATATAACTTGAGTTGTTGAGACAATTATCACTAATGAAATTATATTTGCTTTTAAAATGTTGGGCTAAAAATTTACAACAATAAGACTTGTGTTTATGCAAATCATATAATTTGGGTCCTCTTTGACCCAATTCCCATATATTTAATATAAATTAAATAACAAACTTAGAAGAGCTGAGTTCGTTAAGATTCAAACAAATAAAGCCATATGTTAGAGGAGAATGCAAGCATATTATTTTTGTCATCGTATATGCAAGTTGGTGGCTTTCAGAGGCGTCTTATGGGCATACCTCCCCTCGTAATAGATGTTTCTCTTTAAATGAAGGCGCTCATGAAGGTTTGGATCAACTATGCACCCATAGTCCCCAAATCCATTTGACCTATTCTCAGTTTATGTGAATTATCTCACACCTTCACAAAAAGTATATGAAATAGTATAAGTGACAGAACTGTGTTATTATGTATTGAAACAAAACAATTACCGCAAAAGTGTGTAGTCCACTAATTTTATTTGTCTTTTTTCTAACATGACTTTTTCATGTTAATCACTAGCATGAAAAGTATCCTTACAGGTTTTTTTTAATTACCAATATTAATTATTAGATTTTATTAATAAGAGGATTTGAATCCACAACTTCTTCCATCTTTCCTTCTCCACCAAGTCAACCTTATAAACCCAAGTATCCCCTCAAGTCTCAAGTTAATAACTAGTTTGACAATATGATGTTATGAGAAACAAAATAAACGATCCAAATCCTTTGCACAGAAGCATCACATTAGCTTGGTACTTAGTTTATGATTGAAAGAGAGAGAACTCCATCACTAGTGGAATAGTTTACAAAGTTTATTCCTACTCAGAAGGCAACGTCAGTGTCTTCTAGCTTGCTGTAGTAAAACCAATTTAATTAAACACACCATCAATAAGAATTTATCACGAGACCTTGTGCCAACTGTCAAGCTAAATCAATAATGGAGTTGTTGGCTGCAAATAGGTTTGAAGTATGGGAGATGAACACTAGGAGTAGGACTTGCGTTTTCTACAAAAGCTTTATGTTGATAAACTGTAGCATGAAACTTATAGAAATAATTTAAAAAATATATATATATACTAAGCTACTTTTACAAGTTTAATCAAACATACTTAGGGAACGCAGGGAGGCAATTAGAATTAGATATGATAAGTTAAGCCCAAATAAACTCTATAGAAGCCCTTCTACACACTTCCGTGGTAGACCCTTATCGAGGTGTAGAAAGAACTATCCACTTCATTAGGTCTCAGCTGTTAACAATCTAAACTGATGAGAGCAGTATCCATTTGCACAGTAAGATATTTGCATGAGATGTATATTTAATTAGCCAAGATTCACCAACTTATTGTATTCGTCGATTGGATACAATAATTTGAAAAGTCACATCCATCAAATTTAATTACAATACACAGAATGATATTTTTTTTACCCAAACCATATAAATAGAAGAAACAAGGCAATTCGTTGAGTCCATTAATAGGGGGAAAATGATTACAAAATGCAATCAAAGATGATCTTTCTATTTTCAGCTTTTAACTAAATTATTAATAAGTGCAGTACTTCTGGATATCCAAGGGGGTAAGGGGGTAAACTAAAGTGTACGCTTATAAACCCTGAAGAGGTTAACATGTAACATTCTATATTGATTTTGATAAAAAATAAAATACTTAATGGAGGTTAAGTTACTTCACCATTTTCATGTCCCACAATCCTCCATAAACCTTCCAAATTCCACAAGCTTGCAAAAGCAAAAATGAGGTAGGAAAAGAAAGAATCATATAGATCTCAAGTCAGAGAACACAAAATGAACCAGGACCTAGTGGAATGACCCCATTTCCATTTCCATAGAATTTGTTATAATAATTCTTAAATTCCATAGTCAAAACGATGGAACAAAGCATTTAAGTATTTAACCAAACATACTTAGGGATTCACTCTGAGAGGAGTGAATAAAATTCAACTCAACTGCTACGAGGAGTGACTCTGAGAGGAGAGTTTGAGGCATTCACTCTGGCACCTCCTGAGGCAAATGTCGTTCCAGTTAGGCACTTGATGTTGGTTGACACAAACAGTGCGGGCACATGCATCAGCACAGGCATCGAGATCGGAGACGCCGCAAACGGTGACGCAGGTATCAGGAATGGGGTCTTTGGAGAAGGAACCAACCTTCTTCAGCATCCTCTTTGAAGTGCAGACCCTCTCACACACGAAGATTTCATCTGAACTCCTTTCCCTCCCGCGAGCACTCTGCAGTCTCTGCTCCTCTGCGCGCCGCTTCTTCAAGCGAAACGCTTGCCCTGCCACCACCACGGGGATCGCGGCCCCCAAAAGGGACCACCAGATTTCACCCATTTCGAACACACTCACAACAAATTAACAAATTCGCCTCCTCTTCTTCTAATTCACATGCTGCACACCCCCAACGATACATTGCAGAATTGAAATTGTTAATTGTTAAGGAAACCCTAGGCGCACACGCACGCGGAGCGGAACACAGAGAATATGGTAATGTAATGAAATGCAAGCGGAAAATAATGAAAATGGAATTTATGTGCAACCAATTGAATTAAGAGAAAGAAAGAAAAAAAGAGCATGCGAAATTGAAGATGCGTTTCTTTGGTTTTGTAAGGAAATGAAAGAGTGAAGAAAGAATTGCATTTACCGGCGGCGGAGAAGAGTGGGAGAGACAGTGTCGCGGTGCTTCTTCTTGGCGTAAAACCCTTACTCCATCATAATTCACAGCAATGGCTCATAGGTATTTAACTTTCGGGTTTTATTTTTCGTAAAAAAAAAATAGAAGAGGAATATTCGATTACTTTCCCTTTCTTAGAAACAAATAATAGTATTTGTTGACCGCAACAAATAATAATATTAGATAATAGATTAAAATATGTTTTTTTTTTTATCTTATATGATTTTTGGGTTTTGAGTGAGACGTGATTTTAGCCGAACCTATATAGTATTTTTTTAATTTGAAATTTAAAATTTAAAATAAAAATATGGAAGTTCAAAAATCGTCAAAAATTACATAAGAAAAATATTAAACACAGTTATTAGAAATTTAAAACCTCCACAAATTACAACAAAATAAAAAAAATACTAAATAAAATGGTCTCAAATCTAAAAAGAAACAAGAGAGCACAATAAAGAAAAAAAAATAAGAAACACATTAGCACTACGATAAAATCTACAACAACATCATTGAAGATAACAAACATCAATATTAAAAGCAATGTAGAAGGAGCCTAGGTGAGAGGATGATGTCGTCAAGATCTAGACGATGGTGGTGGTGGTGTGAAGGGAACACGTCGTATTTGGGTCACAAACTTTGTCATTTTCTTGTCAGTTTATTATCCTTTGGTGTGAGTTAGGTTAGGGTATGCATGAGGGAGAGGGGACTTTGGGTTTGTCATGGTTCGAATTAGGTTAGTTAGGATTCTAATGAGCATGTTTGGGGTAGGGGTCGAGTATGTTCAAATTGGGTCAAGTTTCTAGTGAGACAAATGAAATAAGGTTCGTCTCGATTTGAATTAGGTTATGATTTAGGTGAGCACAAAAAGGGGCTAGGGTTCATTTGGGTTTGCCTTGGAGGGAAAGGAGGTTAGGCCAGGCATTCGAGAAGAAGGTTGGACTAGACATTACCGTTGTTGTTGTCGAGGGTGGCAACCGAGAGTTCAGATTTGGACCATAGTGGTGGTGTCAAAAGGTGATTGAGTGATGGATTTGAGGAGCTCATTCTTAAGGAGAAAAAGGAGTAGGGAATGGAGGGAGAAGCATGCAAGGGGAAAAGAGGGGCCAAGAGAAGGAGTTGGCTACTTGGTGAGAATTGGCAAGGAAGGTGGATTGGAAGGAAAGAGAGAAGTGGTATAGAAAAACAGTTTAATATGTGTTAAACAGTCCACAGTCATGTAGAATGGTTATAACTAAGTTTCACTCTGAATCAAAAAATCACACACTTTGATATTAGAGAAATGAAAAATACACAAATTTATTTGTAGAAACATAAAACATATTGAGTATTTTACAAGGAAAAAAACATATTGTTAATCTAAATAATATAATATGTTGTATTTATATGAGGTACTTAGTTAAAACTAATACATTTTAAATAAATTTTACTTAACTTACATATTTTAATAAACTTTGCTTAACTATCTTAAAAAAACTATGTTTCTAATTGATCTTCATCCATTTCTCTCTAAAAAAATTATTTTCATTCATGTTTTCATTTATTTAAAAATAAAAAATGTAATAATTTTATACACTCATAATTATATATAATAAGTTTGTTGTTTGTTGACTTTATGATAATTATATTAAAAATCATATCACTTATAATTTTTTGTTAATATAATAATTATACTCTTTAAAAATTGTGCCAACTTATTAGATTTTTAATAAGTTTTTGAATTTAGGTTTAATATACTATCAATGTGAAATAGTTATATTATCAGGCGCCAAACAAAAGCTAAAAGAAAAAAGAGTAAGGATATTACTTGCATAATATCCACAATTGGATTCAAGAAAGCTTAGGCTTCGGAAAAAAAATCAATAATTTTAGGTAATTCATGATTGAATAGTCCATAAGTTTTAATTAAATTCTAAATTTTTCGTATATTGTATTAGTATTTAATATATAATAAAATAAAATTCAAATATATAAACAAATAAAATAATGTATATAATTAATTCAGGTAAATACATAAAAATTATAATCATGAAACCCATTATATTCAATAAATTTAAAATATATTGAGTTAAAAAAAAGTTTATTTAGCAAGAACCTTCAACCTTGTGGGAACCAACCAGTGTTTTGATTTAATATGAATGAAAACACAACAGTAACTTCTTTCCACACACGACGAAAGGTAATCTCGAGAACAACATATGCTAGAGACAGTGAACTCTTTATTATACTGATCAATCCCAGACCACAAGTTCCTAACAAGTTTATTTTTTTACTATTTTTTCACATTACACCATTAACATGTCTCACAGAAGCGACACATCACACGTAACTATACACACTACATAATCCAATTTCAACCCATCTTGGCATCACTTGTAGCATGCATTTTAGCACAGTATTCAAATAAGCTCCCATCAAAGCATCTTCTAACAGCTTCTTTAGACAGGAAACCTTCCTCATCCCTTGCCAGAATGTAAAGAACCCCCCATTCAAATTTTGCTGCAAGCCTGCAAAGCAAACACACATTATGTAACATTTCAGTTGGAACAATTATTATTATATTATACAATTAAAGTAAGTTGAGATGTCAGAAAATTCACCAGCCAAATATGTCAAACGCATTTCGGTTTCCCTCTGTTAAGTCCCAGAGCTCCCCAAGTGTGAGCTTGTCAGGTACTGTACGAGCATACTTACTGAACATGTTCTCAATATTTGCTGGCACATAACTGTGGTTTCATTTCATTAAAGGACAAATCATAGTCAATAGTAACATGATACATTTTTTTTAATGCATGATCATTAATTCATTAATTAGCATCGATCACTTACCGTCCTTCTGTGTCATAAACTCCAGAGTCACTCCCATGCTTTGCTTTGTGTATGTTGTGTATGTAGATAGGAAAAAGGAGAGAAGGGAACCAACTCTGTATAATTACAATTCAAAGGTAAGCGGAAGCCTAAACATTTCACGTGGCTTTTTATTTTTTGACACAAAAGGTTGAGCCTACAAAATTGAGCTTTTCATTAATTGGATTACACCATCTTTGAATATATTATGTTTGTATTATATGTAATTTTATTATGTACTTTTAACAGACTATAGTGTAAAATATGCTTAAGATCGGAGCTGAATCCCATAAGTATATTACAACATTCAGTATATAATTGTCCTTTTTATGTCCCTTTTGGTTCTAACTATTAAAGGAAAAAAGGAAAAATCAAGAATGACTTACAGGTTGAGTGGGGTAACTCAATCCAACATTGATAACAATACTCACAATAACAGATGCAACAACATTAAATCCAATAGAACGCAGCCCTGAAAATTCTCAAGGTCATCAGGGGTCATAACTTTGGAAGCTTTGAAAGATAAAAGAACTCCAGATAAGATAATAAAGAATGAGGAACCTTGGAAATCAAAACTCTTACGTACCCATGTAAGTTTCCCAAGGGTAAATGATTCCATTGTCATCTTGATCAAAAAAAGCACAATGCTGCTGAAGAACAGATAAGTTGTGGTGCCTGTGGCCTGATGTTCCATTTGGGTGACCCGTATCAGGAGCTTTCAATGCTCTTGGCAAGTCTGAACGCGTCACATGAAATAAATATAGTTGTTACTCAAATCAGAGGAAATTTTTAAATCCAAATTTTTTAAACAATCCATTTGGTGAAAAGTACTGTCTATGCTTTGTATGTTATATTTCATTCAAAATGACTGTCTCCTTAAATTATCTGATTTAACAGGAGTGTCAGAGTATGGAAGAGATTTACTTGTAAGTTAAAACAAAACAATACTTATACAAGTCGATGAGGAACCTTTGCAACATAAAGGGAGAGAACTCATGAACATAATATTAGACAAAAACATATATATACTGATAATCTAATAATATAAACTAAAGATTGACAAAAAGTACTCATGGCGTGATCATTTTGATATAAGAAAATAAATAAATACAGAAAACAAATGAAAGAAAGTATTTATTAGAATCTGCACAAAATTAGTATGATCCTATAGCATTTTCTGTTTTCATTCCTCTCATTCGTGGCTAACCTTAAAATTATTTACCTAATTTTGAGATAATGGACTCTAAGAAGTTTTTTAAAACGATGAAGACTCTTACATGGTTTTGGTAGAGAAATTTCTAAGTCATTTCTGACCCTTCTCTGTGCAGTAACCGGTGCATAAGGAGCTTCAGTTGTCAATGACTCCCTCTCTATCTCTACAGCCATTTTGATATATATGCTTCTTCTCTTTCTCGATTACTCACTCTCTCGCATATATGTATATATCTTTTCAACTTTTCTTTTCCCTTTTCATCTCCTCCTCCTTTTGTAGACGAGCTGCATTAACAAAAAAACAATATTATAACTTTGGTGGACACAGTAGAAAGAGCCAGCAAATCCCACCAAGTTACGTGGCAAACATGCACAATATTGCAGCGCATATTGTGCCAACTGCCGAATTAGGAGATGTGATGCATGTAATTGTTTTGTCGGTTCTTTGTCGTCTCTGAATATCTTTCTCGATCATTGTCTAAACATACGGTCCCTAGTATTCAGTTCAGTAGCTAGAGGTCTATATTCGCCTTGTTTAATGTCATATATGTATCCATAAGACATTTTTAAATGCCAATAAATTTTTGGATCGGTTTGGATTTGATTTTATAAAATAAAAAAATGGATAAAGTGATACTTTCTTAGACACTATATGTATAATTAATTATATGTTGTATTATGTTAGGTCATTGTTAATTAAGTATATTATTGTATAAATGCTTAATTAAATGATATGAGATTATTAATAGGTGGAGTGATATTGGACTTAAATATTTTAAAAGTAAAATTTTGTATAAAAAAGTGTATAGCTAAAAAAGGGGATCTTACTAAAATAGTTAAATAGGTTTTTTCGGGATTAGGGTTTATAATCATTAATAAAATCTGTGATACTTAATTAATGCTATGATGAGTGCAAAGTGGTGTTATGGTGATATTAATTATTTGGGATTGGGTTCAAGTTGGAATTTTATGAATGAAAAGAAAATTTAACAAAGATGATTAGTCAAAATTTTTAATAAAAATTAGTCATATTAGTAGATAATATGCATCGATATCTTCGTGAACATAAATATATTTAAATCATCTATTTTTAAATTACTTTTATGATATTTTGATTTACTTATTATTATTTTTTTATTTTGTCCTCAAATAAATGAATTTAAATTTTAGAGTGGAATATTATGTATTTTTATTTTCTAAACATTTAGTATGATTTTTTTAATACTTTAGGGAAATAAAAGGAAGACTAAAAATAAATTTGGGCCTCTCTTGAAATAAAAGCTAGCTAGGCAATTTGTCATCCAAGATTCTCTCTCTCAAGAAGTTTTGTAGGCATAAGGAGGCTGATTATGGTGAAAGCTCGCATCTTTTCAAGTGTCAATGGAGCTCTATCTTTTCTCCCCTTTAATCTCTGTTGTTCTTAGTTTTTCTATGTCTAGCTAAAGCCCTTTTGTTAGAATTAAAAAGATTTCTATGCAAGTTATAGCTCTTTGATTTGAGGATTTTTAAAAGAAAATGTTTATGTCATCTTTGCGTTAATACTCGATCTTTCTTTCATGTTTCTTGAGACTTGATTATCCAAAGATCAGTTACGTATTTAGTGAGTCAGAATTTGCTCTATGGACATGCTCTAAGATAAACTTATTAATCTTTTAGTTTAGAGAGGTCATTCAAAACTAGCTACAAAGAAGTAGCATAATAGTGATCTAAAGTTTTGTTGCATTTACATATATAAAAAATAATTTATTTAATGATAGAATTTGTGTTTTACTTTTAGATACACCACAAATGAAATTAGTTTATTATTAAAAAAATAAAAATCCGAAGTTGAGCAATGTGATGGTGTGAAACATGAGCCTCCATCAGCACAAACTACTTGAACAGTAAATGCGGCAAGAACTCTGCATTTAATGTTTTAAGATTTGGGTAAGCTCCCATCACCACCATCCTACAAGCAGCACCACTAATTAATGCATGTAGTAATCGAGTTGAAAGGGAGTGTTTACTGTGCATATGCAACCATACTGCACTTTAGTTGAATCTGATTAAGCCTCGAAGTCCAAATCCTTCTCTGGCAGATTCAGTGATGTCCACAAACTACGGACAAATTAATTGTCCATGTCAACTTCAATGGTGTAAGAC
Source organism: Glycine tomentella (assembly GCA_007407185.1). NCBI lineage: Eukaryota > Viridiplantae > Streptophyta > Magnoliopsida > Fabales > Fabaceae > Glycine > Glycine tomentella. The sequence goes on from PYAF01005740.1 coordinate 1,677,534, forward strand.
AATTTATATAATGATCATTTGGTAGCACCGCATGGGAAGAGGTTGGGTTCTTATAGATAGTTTAAATGAGGTAGGATATAAAGAAATTTATATCAAGAAATAAAATAATTGAACTTAATATGCATGTTAAAAGAATTCACTGTTTTTGCTGAATTTAAAAGAATTCACTGTAAAAATGTGCTAGTTAAAAAAGATAAATATACATCTTCAATGAATTAGAAAAAATCTCCATAAAATCAAAGATGGAAAGAATAATTAGATTAAATAATAAAAGAGATGAAAGATTGTAAAAATATAACGATAGATCATATGTGAAGTTTGGCCATCGTAGTATTCAATATTCATCATAAATAAAGAATGAAGAAGAAAAATCTTAAGCCTTGAAAAAATAAAATCTTTACAGCACCATTGCAATTTTGCTAGCTCCCAAACCTTTTGTCTTCAATTTTATAAGAAGACAAACCAATAATATTATTCATAAGTTAGCTAAAGTATCATTGTATTTTGCTAGCTTCCAAACCTTTTGATCATATTTCAAATTGTATTCTGTTATTTTGAATGAACACAGTGAGTGTGTATTGTATTCTTTTATAGTGTATTTATATTTTCAGCACTTCTTAGTGCTTATAAATAAAGTATATCATTGCTGAAACAAAAAAAGTGTGTATTGTATCACAAAAAAAGTGTTTGTATTGGTAATGAAGGAACATATGTACTTAAATACTTATGTAGTATAACTGTATAAGGCGTCTGACGTGCGAAAAAGAAAATCTGTACTCTAAACTGAATTCACTAGTGATAATATTATAATAAATATTTACTGCCATTAACAAGTGCCTTGATGATGATTAATATACATATATATAGAAAAAATATAATAAAAATAAACCGATAATATAAATTGGTTAAATTGTAATTTTGTTCTCCTTAATTTTCTAAATTCATGATTTTGATTTCTTTGATTTTTAATTGTAATATTTAATCTTTCTAATTTTATAAATTAGTAATTTTCATCCCTGCTAGATTATTAACTAATAATTATGATTATTAAAATATTAAATTAATTTTAAATTAAATAAAAATTATAAATCATTAAAAAATTTAATAAAAGATTATTAACCTAAATGTTGTGTTGTTGCTAGTAGAATTACATGCAACAATAAAAGTGAAAGGAGTGTTAGTGAAGAAGAGGAGAAATATGATGGGGAGAATTAAGATTATTCATAATTTTTATTTAATTTTTAATAATTGATGATTTTAATTAATTTATAATTAATTTAATAACTCAATTAATCAGAAATATTTGTTAATATTTTATCAAGGAGAATTGAAATTACTAATTTATAAAACTAGAAGGATTAAATGTTATAATTAAAATTCAATAACTAAAATCATAAATTTAAAAATTAAGAACAACAAAATTATAATTTATGCTATCAAATATTATACTATTTTTATATAAAAAATTCTACCCGTATTTCTTTGACGAATGGTTGCACAAACTCACTCGCTAGCAGTTATTCACCAAAACAAAAAAAAAAAAAAACAAAAAACTCACTCAACAGTCAACACTTATTCAACAAGAAAAAAAAAAAAAAAACTCAATCAGCACTTTCCTAATTTTAAAACAATGATCAATAAACGCACGTTACATATATGGAATTTCATGAACCAAATTAAACAGACTGTTGATACGATCAGATTAACTTGATGGATTCCGTAATTCAAAATAAAATCGATTAAATTAATTTGATTAGTTCGTTTTTTTTTTTATTTCAAATTCAAACTGAATTCCTTAATTTCAAAATCCGATTAACTATTTATAATTTTTAGATTAATGCATTTTAGAATTTAGTTTTTTCTATTTATATTTTTTCCTACTTGTTATAATTTTATATCTAGTATTACATGATTTATATCTTAGTTTTGTCATATTTATTATATATTTTAGGTAAAAATAATATATATATATATATAAAGTGATAATTATAGAAAAAATAATTAATTATTAAATAGCAAAAACATATTTTCCAATTAAATATTTCTATAAAAAATATAATAAATAAAAATAAAAATTGAAAAAATATAGTGGTTTATTTTTACCATAATTTCATTTCATGACATGAACGAACACAACCTGATCTTAATTTTAAATTTCAAACCAAACTAACCCAATTAAATATAATCCATTCAGATTTTATTCTATCTCTTAAGCTTAAACTAATCCAATTCATAAATCATAAAGCTAAATCCCTGTGCAAATGACGGGATGTTGTCTTTTTAAGGCATTGCAAAAGGATTTTACAAAAAAATTATTGCAAGTGAGTAAAGTATGTTTTTATTTGAGCGTGTTTTTTCTCTCAACTTTTTTTTTTTTGTAAATAGTAATTTTCATTTTAGATAAAAAAATTTAAATTTTAGTATATGAAAGTGAAAAATACAACAAATACATTCATCCAATAATTTTTGATTATTACCGTTAATGAAAGAGCTTACATGAAATATTCATGAAAGAATTTATCAGCTTAGCGCTCTAAATGTTAAGAGACAAAAATAACTATTTATTCAAAATATAATTTAATATTTATCTTTTCCCCTTTTTTAATCATTGTAAAAATAAAATTATAATAAACACTTAAAAATTTAGGAAAACAAGCATAACTTAGAACAAACATAATAATAACATAATATTGATTAATAAGTATAATCTATATGTTGTTATGAAATTTCTCTTGTAGCAACATTAGTTTGTGACAAAATCAAGTTGAATCTCATTTTTTTGTAAAGATTAACTTAATGACTCTATATTTTTATTTGAGTATCATATTTTGGATAAGGTAATGTCATAATAGAAATTTCAAAGTAAAAATATGAGACAATATTTTGTCCAAAATATGAGATTTAAACAAATTAAAATGCACAACCATTAAGTTAATTGTTACAAAAAATGAGACTCAATTTAATTTTGTCAATATCATAATAAAAATTTCAAGATAAATTATACTTATTAATCAATATTTATTTTTATTTTAACTTATATTTATTTTCCTATTTTTTTCAAGCTTTTATTGTAATATTCTACTTAATACTTATAACAATTAAAAAGAGAGTGTATAGCTTACAAATTCGTAAGAGCTAACAACTTCATCATTGAATATATGTTTTTCCATTATCGGTAATAAGCAAAACGATAATGAATTGTCACACTTTTTCTTTTATTTTTGAGAACAAAAATTTAATTTTTTTTAAGAATAAATTTATTGACATGTTACACATTGAGTAACAAAAATCACTATTTAACTTTTTTTTCTTCTTCTTCTCAATAATAAAGCAAAAAACCTGTTTTCGGAACAGTGCGAGATCGTACGTGCATCAATTCGGATTCTGGTTGTGGATTGTTTTCACTTGGTAACCATACAAATTTATGTCGTTTTCCTGTTTGTTGACACTCAGATTCTCTCTCACTGCTCCTCCATTAAGTGGGTCATGTCAAAGTTAATTTTTTCTTCAGCTTTCATTCTGTTTCCCCTGTTTTTGTCTTCCTTCTGCGAAATTTCGGTTTTTGGAGGGACATAGGACTTGCGCTGTGATTTTCAGGTCAATGGGTCAAATGGGTTTCTTCCAAGTTCCTTAATTTCCCTGAATTCTCGTTTTTTATTCTTCGGTCTGTCTCAGAAAACGTACCAGAGAGAGCATAAAGAAAGTGTTGTCATTGTTGATGGATACTAAGAAGTCAACCAAGGATACTAATGGATGCGTTAACAAGCCTATGGCTCTGACTATGACTCTGACTGTGGCTTCTTTAGAGGGTAGAAAGGTTGAAGATCGCAATAGAGAAGATGATAGTGATTCCAATTCTTTGTTGCCACTGAGAAAAGGAGGAATTTCACTGAAATCGGATAAGACTTATAGGAAAAGGAAAGTGCAGTGGAACGATAGGATAGGAAACAAGCTTGTTGAGGTTTTGGAATACGAGCCAAGGTAACTAATTACTAACTAACTAACTTGTGCGTGCTTGTGTGACGAATTTTGCTCAGAGCCTCAGATACATCACAGTCACATGTTGTAGATAAATAAATATGTGCGTGTTGTGTACTGGCTCAATTCAGCTGTATGTTGAGTAAAAACAATAAAAAAGAGAGAGAAAGAAAACTTTGAAATAGTTTTTAGTTTCCCTTATTTTGTGCAAATGGCAAAATTCATGTGTGCCTCTGCCTCCTTTGAATTTATTATTGTTGTATGCCTAATGCATTGGGGGGTCACTGAATTATAGTGTCCTTTATTATGAATTCATGTTTATTGTATGTTAAGCATTCCTGCTGTTCATATAATTTCCCTGCTAATTTTTCATCAAATTCTTTGACTAAAATTCTCCTTAATGGATTCATTTACTTCTTTCTGTGTGTTGTTTCACTTTCACACATTCCTGGAGTAATCATAAAATGGGGAGAAGAAAGATTTGTGAAATTGAAAATATTAAGTTTCTGATAGTCCTTTCAAAAGTCTCCTGAGAAGTACCACTGTTCATTACTTGCTTTTGATCTCCTGAGTATTAACATTTGGAATGACTGATATTCAGCACTAAAAATGGAAATGTCACAATAATTAACATTTGTTTATGTCTACAGTGACTTGTGTTCACTTTTTGTTTTGAAACATTGATCTCTCTTTTAATTCAACATTTGTGTTATTACATACATTGTACATAGTTCTGTCCTGTCCTGTTTTTTTAAAGTTTGGCTTATAACCCTATATATCATATCATTGTCCTCTGTCATATCTGTGTTTTCTAGCTCATATCATAAGACAGATATTAGGAGATAAAAAATCCAGTTCTTATCTATATAGAAATTAGAAACAGCAATAAATATTGCTTGTTCCATTAAATGAATGAAGTGAGGAATTGAGAAATGAAATTAGCACAAGAAGTAGTAAATTTGAGACATGTTCTTGTTTTATGGCATTGGAAGATAATGCCAATAAAGCCCTGAGACTCAACCAATCAACAACTTTTGAAATGAAATTGAACTCATTCATCTGTTTTTTTTCTTCTTGATTTACATAAATATGTAATTATGTGGTTAATTCAGAGGTTAAAATTGGTAGGAGCTGTTCCCAAGTATGGTGGTGGAAAAAATAAAATGAAGGAAGAAAACAAAAACCAAGTTTTCTTTCCTACTTGGGATATAAGTTCGAAACATTTTTCTCTACAATTTTATTCTAGCAAACAAAATTGAATATGATAATCAAGCCTAGATGTGACATATAACCATAACTATCTCACATTTGGTCTTTCAACTATATGTGTAGTGATGTTAGTGACTCGGAAGATGAGGATGACGGTGAGGATCCTTGTATCTGTTCAATAATGTAGAGATCATCTTGATAAGCCATGTCAAACTTTCTGCTGGACTAATCCTTGGGGGCTGTGCAACCTGAGTTTGAAGTAAATATGATGACTTGGAACTAACTCTCCAAACCAAGATAAGCAAGCAGCTCCTTGTGTCGGCCAATATTTGGATCCAGTTTATCTTACTGGATTTTTTGACATGATTTCTTAGGTGGACTTTTCTGAGTTCTCTAGCAGATCAAAGAACACACACATTGCTTCCAACAATATGATGTGGAAAGTATTGATAGTAACACAACTTCCTTGTAGATTAAGTAAATAAAAACTTCTCATGCTTAGTCACAGGTACTGTTTCTCTAAGATTTATGCCGTATGTACTCATTATATGGAATAAATTTTCATGATTCTAGTATTTATTCCCGAGTAATCTGCCGAAAGGGTTATTTGATTCCGTTTGCATTCAGTTTACTTTTTATATATCAGCTTATGTTGCGTACACAAGAACCTCTTGATTGATTCAAATATCACTTTGCAGAATGTCTTAATGAATACAATATACTGTAATGTGAACATGAAAATTGAGAACACCTCAAATTGTATAGTTGTTACATGAAGATAAAAATAGACAAATACACTCCCCATTGATTACAACATAACCGTTCACAAAACAAAACAAAACAAAATACAGCATAAGAATCAGACACACAAATACACTGAATCATCCCAACCGGCAGATACTGATTTGGTGAATGAATAATCAAACAGAAGAATCAAAATTTGATGCGTCCTCCTTTGAAGTAGCTGTCCATGCTGGTAGAAAAAAAAATGCTTTGTTAAGTCCACAGAATTGATACTTTCCAAGTTGCTGTTTTTTCAATGACACGACCACATTATTGGCAATGAATTGTGGTCGAGGAGACATGATAATTAGGAGAAACCAACCAGTTTGAAAGACTAGCATCAACTGAAATTTCTGGCAATAGAGGCTTGGACTGAAGGGCATTTGATTCCAAGCTGCAAGGTGAGAAATTCAAGCTTGCTTCAGAGACTGTGGGCATGCTTGTATGTTGCTTTGATGGAACATTCTCCTTCCTCCTGTGCTTGCTTGACGCTGCAACTTTTGTCTTGATTGTTTTCCACTGTGTGAGATTCTCCACGGGGATCAGAACAGAATGCATGCCCGTGCTTCTGTGTCGTCCACTTAAACTGGATTTCAGCTTAGCATCATCTAGCATCTGATTCTTTATCTTATCTTGTGCCAGAGAAGGATAGCATGACTCCGACAACTCTTTCTGTTTATAGTTTCCATTGCATACCTCAGCCTCATCATTTTCCAAACTTCCATAACTACCATCATCATCCCAATCATACTCATCATCATCATCGTCCTCATAGCCTTCAATGTCAGAATCCTCATATGCCATTCCATCTTCTTCATCATATCCGTCTCCGGAATTGTAATATCTGTGATTAGAAGGGTATCTCGCTGGCAAGGTTGCAGATCCTTCTGTTTCTGCAGCATAGTTCATATTTTCTTCTTCTTCATTATTCAATACCTGATAAGCAGTGGGGTTTGGCTCAAATACCTGTACATTCAAATTGAAGGTAACTTTCTTCTTCTTGGTTTTAACACTATTCTGCTCCTTAACTTCATCTCTTCCTCTGAGAAATAAAATAAATAAATAAATAATCTATCTTATCAATACATATACATAATATATCAAACACATAGGGTACGCAGACTGCTGCATTCATATATGGGAAACAGTCTATCTTGTTTGATTCCCTTTGTGTGCAAAATTTCCTAGGTCACTGACAGTCGCACACAGCCAGAGATATTAGTCTCTGACTCAGGTAAAAAAAACACATAATATATCAAGGGAAATGAAGAAAGAGCAATAAATACTAACCTGGAATCAGAATCCGGGATAGTGGATTTTTCTGTTATGGCAAGAACTTCATAATTTCCATATTTCTGCTAGATAACACAATTATCTTTTTAAGTTTTAACTGATAAGTGGCAATCTAGATCAAGTATGATCACTTTTTTATATAACTATTACAAATTGAGAACAAAGGAATGGAGTGTGTACTTACTTGGTGTCCAGCTAGGACTTTGTAGATAGTCTTTCTACGCTTTCTTTTGTTGGATAGACCAAAACATGCCATGAAACAACCCATGTCTATTGGGAAGAGGAAGAGGTGGTGGAGGAGGAGGGGGAGGAATGTTGTTGATAAGGTGGCATATAATGAATGAAAGTAACTCAGTCAGAAACTGACATGCATGGCACCCAGAGAGAGAGAGAGAGAGAGGAACATGTGACAAGTTTAAAAGCCGTTTGGCTCCAAAGAATTTCGAAAATAGTAACGTTAGGCTTTTAATGATGATTGTGGCAACAAGAGTATTTAAATTTTGATAATAATATAAGAATGAAAGGTGGGGACAGCATTGGTTGCTTTTGTCTCAGATCTGATAAATCTTTTGCTGTCCTATATTTGACTACTTGTCGTTATATTAAGAGTTTATTTATTTTTATAGCAAGAATGGAAAATGGCCTTATATTTAATGTTCTTGAAATAGGATTGGGTAGTGAATTTGTGAAGCTTCTGTTTTAAAATATGTTGGTCAATTTGATAGGTAAAAATGAATGACATCTTAGAAAATCATGGAAGCAAGTTTTTCTTCATAAAAAAAATGATAAGATGATTCATAATTTTTTTTATAATTATGTTACAAAATATTTATTAATTTTATTGATATTTAATTTTTGTTCAAAAAATTTAACTTATTTGTTTTAATTAACAGTGGAGAATCGGATTATTGATGATTTAAATCAACTGATTGTTTTCATGAATTGCCAAATTACCTCGCCACTCTTCAAATTAAAGTCGTGCTTTTGCAATATTAATGTCTTGCGTGGTTGGCATATTCATAAATGTCCAGCTAGATCATAATTTTTTTAATACTTCTATGTCATGCTATGTACTACTATAAACTGTGTTTTTATTTACGTTACTTTGATTTTTTTAAAAAAGAGATTTAAGCTACTTTGGTATTCAAGAAGAACTACCGATAGGTTCATTGTTTTGCTTTTAACCTACAAGTAGAATTTAGGCGTTCACTTTGAATCAAACACTTTTTGATTTTTCACCTCCTTTTGTACAGTTTTTTTTTTTACACACCCTTTTGTTGAGTTAATGCCTTATTTTATTCACAATTAAGAGATTTTGAAAATTATAAAAGAAACGGGAGGTGCATGGTGAAATTTATGGAGTGCAGGAAGTAACAGTCATAAGGAAGAATACAACTCAGGTTGTTGTTAAATACACCTCCCCTACTTAAATAATGTACCTTCTTTTTGTATTTTTTTTCCCCATTCCGAAAATACATTTGTGGTATGTCTTGCTCTTCCCTTCCCTCCCGTGTGTGTGGCCACACATGAATAAGTTTGTATTTTGCCCTTCTCCTATTAAAGTCTGTTGGAAACTAACAAGGCATCATGTTTACAAGCCACAGTCAAAACTTTCCCCCTCAAACATTCACAAGCACGACTTCACCAATCTAAAATTTCCAAATTCATCATTCTTCCTTAGCAAATTTACCAAATTCATCATGCACACTCTCGTTTATAATTAGCACCTTAAATTCATCTAAAAGAAAATCACCGAGAGAGAGAAGATCTAATAGCATAGCATACATATGAAATCCATTAGCGCAGTAATCTGAAACAATCAAGCAAATAATTTCACAAAATAAAGCTTTGAAATTAAGGTTACCAATTCTTAATGGACTTCCTTCACACCTACATTAACAAAACCCAAATGCTTTTTTTTCAATTTGTTCTCATTTTAACACTCACAATGCCTACGCGACAACTTTGTGACATCACATTTGTTTGGTTCAGGAGATAGAGATTCTGGTCTAGGAGCGAACAATGATAGCTATTCCAGTGGTGGAGCACGACGGCGCCAAGAGGTTCCTATGGTGACATTGGGGTGCCTACACACTTTGACGCTCAAGTCAGTCAATGCTCAAGGTAGAGTGAGAATGAAGTTGAGTTATTTACCTTACTCGTGTTTTGTGCGTTTTATACCATGTTTTTGGCAAAAAATATCCATTATCTAGTTGTCATCCAGTGGCGGAGCCATTCCCAAGCCAGCAATGGCCGTGACATACGCTAAAATTATTAATACACTTATAATTTTTTTTATTGTATACAGTTATTTTGTTGATACTCTTCAAAAATTGATAATTGGCATGGGCTAATATTAGTTGTTGGCTCCGCCACTGCTAGTGTTATCAAAGTGTCACGCATTCAAAGTGACTTTCTTCTTGGTTCAGATCGAGAAGATCATCGACTCTACTTGAGTATTGAGGTTCTCGGGGTGGGTAAATAGAATGAGGTTGGAGGCTTGACTTTCATGACCTAGTTTATGTGACCATCCCGATTCACATGATGTCAATATCTCACTTCTAGAACATTTGCCCCAAAGTTGATGACTTCTTTGTAAAAGATGTTGACTCGTGCATTATGTTGGAACAATTTGATTATCTTGGTTAATCTAGTTCGCAGTGTACCAAGATCCACCTCCATAACAATTGTTCCTAAGTCGATGGCTTCTTTTTAGAAGTTGTTGACTTGTGTGTTATGTTGGAACAACTTGATTAACTTGCTTAACTCGGTTTACATTGTACCAAGGTCCTACCTCCATAACAACATCTTTTCTCGATAGTGTTTAGTGTTTTTTATGGAAAACAGAGTTTGTAATGTTAGATTGTCAGTTGGAGAAGGCATTTCGTATTGAATTTCAAACAGGGCCTCTGATAGGAGAAAAGCAGAGAACCGGAAATGTAGTTTCAGACAAGAGTATATTTGAAACAAAATAATACAAAGAGGAGGTACATTTATCAAGTAAGGGATGTATATTTATCACCTGTATACAATTCATAGAACAATCCAAGATAGAAAAAGTGAATCCTAAACAATTTCTAATAGCGATTATCATAGCAATATTCACTTTTTTATCTTCACGTTTCTTTATAACTATTTTCTCTATTAACATTTTAAACTACATTACTACCATGTTTAATTGAATTCTGTATAAAAATAATATCGTTAAATACATACAAAAAACAATTTCAAAATAACAATACACTTTTTTTTTTATTTAATCTCCACCATCTTTCTCTTCTATATTTATTTTAAAATATAGGAAGAGGTACAGTCCGAACGGAGTGCCTCATTGAGTCATTGGCATAAATAACAATCTTTCTTACTAATTAAGCTCCAATGAATTAAGCGAGCAAATTATTACAGAATCCTTAATTTTATTTTTGAAAATATTGAGCAACCTGTATTAAAACATAACTACCAAATATCCCTCTTAAACAAAATACCAAGTATCTCATATATTTTAATGATATTTTTAAATTCATGTAAAGTTTACAAATAATAATTTAAGAGAAAATCTTTAAATTCTAAATAAAATATATTTATATATAATTAATTCATATAAACTAAAACCTCCGAATATATACTGTAATTATTGAAGATTAAAAAATATATGAAAAAATAATTTTAAAATTTACAATAAAGACTTTTAAAAAAATAAGAATGATAAGTGTGATTATTTAGGAATAAAACACTAAGAATTTAAATCACTCTCCAAGGAATATACTTTAATTTAATACAAAAAGATTAAAAAATACATGCTGCTGGTACACATCATATAATGAAACTACTAACCATCAACCACCACATAACACTCTCATAGGCTAGCCTGCAATGTTTTGAAGAATACATTAATCCATAAATGAGATGTTATGGACCCTTTGGACCCACGACAACTACATGACAAGTTCCCCTACTAACTATTATAATCAAAGTTTTAAAACTCGGATAGACCCGATCAATCCGACCGATCGAATCGCAACTTAGTGGTTGAATCAGGTAGGATCTTATATTCGAGCGAATGTACTTTCCACTTAAGAGTAATCCATAGCAACCTGGTTGGGTTTGCGGTCAAACTGGTGATCCGTAGACCCGGACCGAGTCACTTAATTTTTTTTTTTAGTTATAATTTTTTTTAACTTGTGTTCTTTATATTTTGTTTGTGTTTTCTAAGATTTGTGAATTTCAATACGTCATGAGAAAGATTTTTGGAACATGAGTCGCTATTTTTGTGATGTTGTAGGGTTTCATAGAAGGATAAAGTTATTTTGTTGTGCTTTTGTTAGTTTTTATTGTTGTGAACTAGTTGAGTGTTGTTTTGCTCAATGGGAGACAATTTTGTTTGTGATTATAAGCTAAATTTTTTTTCATATAAGAGGTTAGTTGTTGTTTTGGTTTGTCTAATTTGTTGTGAACAGGATAATTATCATTCTTGAACAAGATGTTCTATTTAAAAAATGTGAACTGATTCGAGAACTTGTCCCAACACCAAAAAATTGGATAATAGTGAATACGCATAGATATTATATTAGACATTGAGTCGTAGGAACATATGTTAAACTTGACTTATTTAACTATTTATTTATGTTTGTGATTTTTGTTATTTATCTATTTAAACTTCGACAATGGTGTTTTTTCAACATTTTGATATATAATTATTTTGTTATGAAAATTATATTAATTTGTGATGTTATTTTAGATATTTTAAGACAAATAAACAAAATTATATTTTATATTATAGACTGAATTATGTGGATCTCTGGTTTAATTACTGATTCAATAATCCAATGTCATGATTGAATTAGTCACGTGATTGAATTTTAAAATTATGATTATAATATATGGTAAGAAATATCATGCCTACATATATAAATACATACGCATTTAAATCTCTTGCATTATCTGAATTTGACATCAAAGTGTCTCTACATATATATGCAAGTTTTACTTTTCAATAGAGGCCATCATCGCCAACTAGAATCCTCAATGTTGCCAGAAACATCCATCATATTTGAAAACACTGTCAAACAATGACGTCATACGTGAAAATTAAATCTATTTTTAGTATTTTCTTTTCAAATTTGTTATATTATATCAATTAAATTTTCTATTATTATTATTATTATTAATCTATAACAATATTAAAGAAAATATCTTCTTCTGATGTACACATTCTATTTGACATTTTTGTTCCTAAATTAATTAGAAAATTATTATCTATTATCCGCCCCCTCATGTACAACTGCACGCTCCCCTTATTCATGTTACTGCTCCCATGTAAAGATTTTACTGCTCTGCTTAATCTTTTTCCCTTGCTTATGTGTGCAACCCATTTTTTTCCCCAAAACTCCCTTCCTTCTTCTCTCTCCCTCTTCTACCTTTTTCTTTTGGCGCCTTCAAATCTTGTTACTCTCTACCCCAGTGGTCGTCAAGTAAGGGATTTCTTCTAACTCAATGCACCACACTACAACAATACATTATCAATCTCAGGTATTATTCTCCCTTTTTTTCCTTCTTCCAATTTTGTTTATCTTTGTCCTGAAATTTCTTATTTATCAAACACTAGTAGAAAAATAAACACCATTGTAACTTTCTATAATTTGTTAATTTTGGATATAATTGTTTAAAAATTGATAACAAACTCAAAAAGCATTCTCAAAGGAAACATGGTTTGAATTTTTTTTTTCAATTACAATTGAAAGAATATTCAGATAATCTTACTTTTTTCACATATTTTTTTATATTTACTTAATATCTTTCTCAAATTTTTTTATTTTTCTTTTCATCACATATCTTATTTTGAAATATATAAAAAAATTCTTAGAATTGAAGTATATACATCCTAAAAACAAAGATAATTAAAGATCAAAATAAAAAAAAAATCAATATGTGATATAATAATGTTACCATTTCAATATGTGATATAATAATGGTATCCAAATCAAAAACTTGATTGTATACATGCTACAACGATTTGGTTATATTGTGACATACAAAAAAACTTGGACAGCTAAATAAAAAACACTTGAAATTGCATTTGAAAATTGGGAAGAATCATACAGTTATTTGCGTATATGAATGATAACTGCTCAACAACACTTTGCACTAGGTACAATTGTTAGATACAAAATGTAACACCCCGGACGTGTTATCATTAAATGTATCATAAACGCGCTATCAGCGTTATCTAAACGCGGTGCGGAAGCAATATAATCGTTTTCTTGATTACATTATGCATGGAATATAAAAACACAACACAAACATCATAACACAAGCCCCTGTGGATTCAGTTAACTCAAACATAGAAATATAGGCAGATACGAAACTTCGAAAACTAAACAGAGATATCAGGAGGAAACATAAACTCATATACATCACATAATCTGTACATATACAACATAAATATGTACAGAACAACGGGTGTACACTCACACCCTATACATATACAGAATACAAGACAGAGATCAAAATAAAAGCTCTTATAATCTTCATCTGCAACCCATGACCACTCCAGCACCCTCAGCTAGGGCCTTCTGCCCTGTGGTAACTTCTCTTCTCTAGAAGTACCTGAAAACCACAAATCCCACACAGGGTGAGACAAACGTCTCAGTAAGCTCAGGGTTCTGGGAGATCCTCTCTTACCCTGGTTCACCACCAAACACAAACATAACTGGGCCTAGGACATCATCCTGACCGTCACACATTCCCCAGCTCTCTGGGTACTAACTGGATGCTCTCAGCATCAGAGGTCTCTTACCTCATACTGGCTCTCAAGCCATCTTAGAGATATCTCACCGATCTCTCACAGAGGTACCATATCATAAGTGTCAACCACTAGACACTTCTCATACCAAAGAGGCATCGCCTCCTGAAACCAGCATTGTCTAAGTCACCTACTCAGGACTTCACACACCCATTGCCTGAGGAATCTCTCAACTCAGAACTTCAAGAATCCAGATATGGCTCATCTAAGAGGCTCTAGGCTCTCATCCCCTCGGGAAGCCCTCTCTTAGAGATACAACATATCTGTCTACTGCCTGGCCTCACCAGGACTTTCATAACACATGCTTGGGCAAGAACATCCATAAATGGGCAATCACCTCCAGGACTTTCCACAACACGTGCCTGAGGAGTCAATCCACACAAGGAGCACCATCCATCAGGACTTCCCTCTCAACTGTCTGGGGAGTCATCCGCAACGGGAGCACCGTCCACCAGGACTTCCTCGGCCTGGAGAGTCATCCACAACGGGAGCACCGTCCACCAGGACTATCAATCACATGCCTAAGAGAGATCATTTCACACCGGAGGCATTCAATCCCTCAGGACTTTCACAGCACTGGCCTGGGAAAACCCTCCAGGACTTTCAATATCACTGCCTAAGGAGGAACATCCCTGTAGGGCAATCCACCCTTAGGACTTTAGTGGAGAGTAGTGGCACCTCCCATGGAATCTCAGCTATTCCAGGGAGTCCTCAAACTCTTCCTCTGGCTAGGGAACCTTATCTAGCCCGATACTAGTCCAGTATCCTGTAGGTTCCAACAATGACCACCTCGTGGTCTTCATCTCAGTCACAGAACACTCTCACAGTGTTCATCAATCCAAAGGCCCAAGGCCCCACACCTGAAGTCACAGGTGTCACAATTACCCTTACACCATCTCGGTGTCTATCCTAGGGTTCATCATAAATTCATACATCTAGAACGGTCTGAGTATCACTCCAAGTACCGTTCATTTAGTCTCTCAAGCTTCAATCACATACAATTGTCCAAAACAGGCCACCCTGGCCTTTCATTCCACAGCATGCACATTATATTCATATAATCAAGCATGGCATGCAGTCATCACCCACTTGGGTGGCAAATAAGAGAAAGGGCTAATCCCCAGAACGATGAGCTTACCTGATATCTGTGCTTGCCGCTCCAACCTCAACTGATGGTCTGCTCCTCTGACACCCACGGCGTCAAGCCCTACCAAGGCATACAATCACATATCACAGACCATTCAGGCACATAAACATGAACAAGCTCATCTAGCAGTCATCAACTGCCGATAAAAAAGGAACCTCAGTCCTTTCTATCAACCCAGGTCCTCTACCTAAGGTTTCTCAGGCTCATCCTCTACCAACCCTTCCATAGACCCTCAGTGGTCTATCATAGATCAACTATGGCCTCAGAGTCCCCACAGACTCAGCCCAAGCCATAGACAATGAGCATCTCAGCTCTCATCACCCAAATACTCAGGGTTTCCATAGGGCTTGAACGGTCTAATCACTAGACATTGTTCCCATGGCCTCACAGGCACCACAAGCCCATCTTTTTGGCTCTTGCATGTCTCAAATCAAGTGACTCAGTCCAAGTCACACATGCACAACCTAGAGCCAAAATCAACGTTCATCAAATCACAAACTGAAAGCTAATCCTTCCTCCTCTCATTATTCTAAACACTTCTCTCAACTGGACCCAGAGCTAATTCTAGTTCTATCACAGATGGGTCACTATTCATCAAAACCCCCAAATCCAAAATCAATAGGAAAAACTCGAGTTTCTTACCTCAGAACCGCCGAGGAAGGCCTCTGGGCTACTCTCCCTAGCCTTGGTGCACTGAACCACCGCTGTTCCTCGCCCAATTTTGAGTTCTCTGCAGCCTCTCTCAAAGGGTGAGTTCTTTGGGGTTTCAATGAATAGGGAGGAAGGATTCTCACTCCCACTTGGTTTCTAGGAGGTTTACAAGGCTTAGGAAGCGATTTGGGTGAATAACTATGGGTTTAGGAAGCTTGGGAGGCTAAAAAATGGAGGCTAGACGTTCAAAGGAAGAAGAAGAAGGTTTCTTCCTCCAAAAACGCGACCCCCCCTTTATATACTGGCCCTGCAGGAGGTTTGGCGCGATCCGCGCCACCTCCGGTGCTACCCGCGCCAGTTGCACCGCCATGGTGGCGCTACTCGCGCCAGCTGGGAATTCTGGCGCCCCTAGCGCCACAATTGGCGCCCCAGGCGTGCCCTTCCAGAGATCCTGGCGCCCTTGGCGCCACCTTCCAGAGAGTCTGGCGCCATCCGCGCCAGCTCTGGCGCTAACCGCGCCACACCCTTAACAGGGTTTTCTACTGCTAGGTCCCGACGCTATCAGCGCGGGATCTGGCGCCACCCGCGCCACAGTGAGGGTCCTTACACAAAACATCTACTTCAATGTAGGATGGTGATGATGAGTCTTCTAAGGTGATTCTTATTTGTGTATTTGGGGCTTTTAAGCCATGCATTGAAGACTTTCAATATTGCAAGTCAATTCTGCAAGTAGATGAAACATTTTTAACTGAAAAATATCGTGTTACTTTGTTGACTGCCATTGGATAAGATGGTAGTAGAAAAAATTTTCCACTTGCTTTTGCAAATGTTGAGAGTGAGAACAAAGAAGCTTGGATGTGATTCTTGCAATATTTAAGGAGATATGTTACACCTCGACCAAATTTGTGTATTATATCAAACAGGGGAACCAATTTGCTAGTAGCTTTGCGATCAAAACAAGTTGAGTGGACTGGACCGAATGTATCTTCTGTTTATTGCATTTGCAGATTGCATCAAATTTTAATAAATAATTTAGAAATATTGACTTAAAAACACAAGTCATCAATATGGGTAAGCTTCTAACCATTTCGTGAATCAAATTTTTGCATTATTACATGTTTACCATATTTGTTACTCATTGTTTTGTCTTTTACCATGGGATATGAGATGAGGACATCATGATTTGAGGCAAAGTTGCTCGCAACGCGATCATAATTTCCACGAGCAGCAGATTGGTTGGACTGAATTCCCAAGAGTAAATGGACTCAAACATATGATGAAAGAAAATAATAAGGACATATGACTACCAACCTTGCCGAATGTATGAATTATGTTTTGAAAGGAGTCCAAACATTGTCTATTATTGTCTTAGTCAATGAAAATTTAATAAAATAAATGACTCATTTGCTACTAATAACATGAAAATCATGAATATGATAAAGACAAGACATAGGTACTCTGAAGAGGTATATGTCATGATGCAAGAAAATAGACACATTGTTACCTCACATTATGTTCGCATATACGTTCGAGAAACATGAGAGTATGAGTTTCATGAAATTGCAAATACGCGACTTGGGCGACGAACAATGACATGCACTATCAAATTGAACAAATGGTCGTGTGATTGTTGACAATTTCAGACATTTTGAATTTCTTGCTCGCATGCAATTGCAGCGTGTGCTTCTTACAATTTAAATTACGATATAGAAGTTGAAAAATATTCACAAATTTTATTAGAATCACTTTCACTCCCTTGGAAACGAAGGTAAATGACCTCAATATTTGGGTTCATATTTTATGTTTGATACTTCAAAATGACGATAGACATCGAGAAGGTAAGTCACTACTCGTATATATAATGAGATGAATGAACTAATTCCAAATAGGTTTAAGAAATGCTCATTGTGTAGAACTGAATGACATAATCATTGTAACTATTCATACAAATAAATTGACAACTAATATTGTTTCTACTTTTTATGTTTTTGTTTAATTTGTAATGTTCATTTTATATTAATGTCTTATGTTGTTTTTATTTTAACAACTACTTTTATTATTAAATTATTATCTGTTGTTTATATTAAAATAATTATTAAAATAAAATTAATATTATTGTACAAATTATTAATTTACTTAATAATAATTGTACAAATTAATTAACTATTTTTTTAAAATTTAATATTGTTTAAGTTAATATTAGTAACAAAATATTTTATATTTAAATTTAAGTCTTTTGCATTTTTTTTTAATTTAGAAAACAAATTATAATCTTAACATTAGTAAAAAATATAGAAAATATATTAAATAAAATAATATATTAAAAATAAATACACCAAACATTAAAAAATATTAAATAAAATCATATAAAATTATAAAAAC
>PYAF01005740.1:1695878-1709390 GCA_007407185.1 Glycine tomentella
TATTAAATAAAACTAAAAAAAGTAAGAATACATTTATGAGTTAAATAATTATGTTAAAAAATTATTTACAATTTTTTAAAAAAACATGTAAAAAAGTATGAAATACTCCTATGAAAAAAATATAAGAAATTATAAAATAGAAATTATAAATTCATTTATTACTTTTAAGAAATTATACGACTTTAAAGTTATAATTTTAAAAAAAATTTAACTGAAATAGTATAAAATGTTACTATTTCAGTTTTTTAAAATTAAAATTATATGACTTTAAAGTCATATTTTTTTTATAAAAATAAACTTAAGTTGTACACTATTTTACAATTTTTTAATTAAAATTAAAAATTATAATAAATGTTACTATTTATCTCTTTTTAATATTAATTTGAATGCAACTCTAAAATGATAATAAAAGAAAAAAATTAAGCCTTGTTTGGTCTGAAACGAGACTACCTTTGGAAAAACACTACAAGGACCCAACACACTCACACAGTCACACACTCTCATTCATTTATTCGTGTCTTGGAAGCCTCATTCTTCCAAACCCTCTTTTCCCTCTTTTCTTTCTTTCATCCCCAAATCAAAACCTAAAATTCCCACCTTCAACTTTCTCCCCCAAATCGACCACCACCACCACTGCCAAGTCCCATTAATTTATATATTTATTCGTATATATACATATAGAGAGAGGGGGAAGAATGGATTCGGATCAGGGAAAGCTTTTCATCGGTGGGATTTCATGGGATACGACGGAGGACAAGCTCAAGGAGCATTTTGGAAACTACGGCGACGTTTTGAGCACCTCCGTCATGCGGGAGAAGAACACTGGGAAGCCCAGGGGCTTCGGTTTCGTCGTTTTTGCGGATCCTAACATTCTAGATAGGGTTTTGGAAGACAAACATGTCATAGATGGCAGAACGGTAACGCTTCTATCGTTTTTTGTTGTTGTTGAATGGTTCTTGTATTTTTGTTTAGGGGTTTAATTGTTCTCGTGGCTTGTTCTTAGAATTAGGGCTTGTGGCGTGTTATTAATTTTTTAGTGGATAGGGTTTTTTTCCTTGGCACATATTTACTTTTGGTTGACTAGTTTCTGTATCACTGGGCTAATTGTTTTGTTCATGGCTTGCTCTGATAGTCTGATACTTTGGTGTTCTTAATTCAAGACGTGTTTTTGCCAAAACTCTTTCAAATGATGAAAATTTTAAGTCTTGTGCCAGTTGGCGAAATTGTTAGGGAACAAGTAATTTTTGTGCTACTGGCTGTGGTGAACTGTTGCTGATGGTTGGATGTGGAAAGGGACTGAATAGATGCCTCTTCCCCTGCTCTTTGTTTGCTGTGAAAACTAAAAGCTGCTTTATTACTCCATTGAATGGATAAATTTTATTTCTTTTGCTGTTGGTATATTATACGTCAATTTGCAATATCATTTGTTGCTGTCATCCGGCATTTTTTTAAGAATAATTGCTATATCTTTTCAACATCTGTCTAATTACTTAAAACCAAATTGGTGTGTTGTTCCAACTATATAATGTTTGCAGTTTATCTGTACTACTTATTTCTCTTTGAATTTTTCACAAATTGAGGCAAGTATACTTGTAAATGTTTATGATAGGTGAAAGTAATGTTGATACTTTAAGAATTGATTCCTTTTTGTTCAATTCTTGTAATATAAAGAAGCAGAAATCTTTTGAAGATGCAAGTATATGATCCATTTCCAGGAATGATATGCATAGGCACGAGTGTTGATGTAATACGCTTGTATTCTGGAATGGGATTGGTTTACTTGTTTTCATGGAAGAGCATGTTCCAGCTTGAATGCAGTACCAGTAATGATTCTTGTGGGATTTATTGTTAGCTTTTATCGTGTTTTGGATATGGTCACATCTAAAAACATGATTTACTGCCTCTTCCTCAAAGATTACTTTTCATAATGCTGATAATGTGGACTATTAATAAATAGTAATCCTGTGTTTGCTTTTCTTTTTATTATCAATTAAAGGCCTAACTAGCAACTTATTTTATAATTTCATTATTCAGGTTGATGCCAAAAAGGCTTTCTCAAGAGAGGATCAACAAATTTCTGTCACTTCGAGAGGTGGACATTCCAATTCTGGCATGAATTCTGGAAATGGAGGAAACATCAGGACTAAGAAGATATTTGTTGGAGGATTGCCTCCCACCCTGACTGAAGAAAAATTTCGCCAGTACTTTGAGTCTTATGGGAATGTAACTGATGTAGTAGTCATGTATGACCAGAATACTGGACGGCCACGGGGATTTGGGTTTATTTCATTTGATACTGAGGAGGCGGTTGATAGGGTTTTGCACAAATCATTTCATGATTTAAATGGTAAACAAGTTGAGGTAAAGCGTGCACTTCCCAAGGATGCCAATCCTGGGGCAAGTGGCCGTATGATGGGTGGTGCTGGAGGTGGTGGTGCTGGAATTGGTGGGTATCAAGGGTATGGGGCATCTGGTGGCAACCAAAATGCATATGATGGTCGTATGGATTCTAGTAGGTATATGCAGCCTCAAAGCGCTGCAGGTGGATTCCCTCCTTATGGTTCTTCTGCCTATAGTGCTCCTGGGTATGGGTATGGTCCAGCTAATAATGGCATTGGTTATGGTGCATATGGAAGTTATGGTGGTGCCACTGCTGGGTATGGTGGACCTGCTGCTGCAACATATGGGAATCCTAATGTCCCTAATGCTGCTTATGCTGGTGGTCCTCCAGGTGGCCCAAGGAGTTCATGGCCTGCTCAGGCTCCTTCTGGTTATGGATCTATGGGCTATGGGAACACTGCTGCTTGGGGTGCTCCAAGTGGTGGTGCTGGCTCTGGTGGCGGTGGTCCTGGTTCAGCAACTGCAGGTCAGTCTCCTGGTGGAGCTGCTGGATATGGGAATCAAGGTTATGGATATGGTGGGTATGGTGGATATGGTGGAAGTGATAGTTCCTATGGGAATTCAAGTGCATATGGTACTGTTGGCGGACGTACTGGAAGTGCTCCAAACAATAATGCTAGTGCTTCTGGTGGTAGTGAACTAACAAGTAGTGGTGGCATTGGCAACTATATGGGTGGGGGCTATGGGGATGCAAATGGAAATTCTGGTTATGGAAATGCAGCTTGGAGATCTGAACAAACTCATGCATCTGGAAATTATGGGACTCCTCAAGGTAATGGTGGGCAAGTTGGTTATGGTGGTGGCTATGGGGGTGCTCAGTCTCGACAAGCCCAACAGCAGTAATTTTGGTGATGAATCTCTTGCTGGATCTTGAACTTCAACTTGAGGATCCCTGGCTTTTAAAAGTCTTAAATCATGAGGTCACAATGAATTCTTCCAGCAGCACTGGAGTGGCTCAAAGATCAATGTCAATACACAATGGGACTGGTTGGGTTGCTTGAATCCCAGTAGTTTGCAGTACCCGCTTTCCTAGTTTATAATAAGTAGTATGGCTGAAGAGATACTAGATGCTACTTTCTATTTAGTATTTGTTTCTGCGTGTAGCTTTAATTTGCGTGCTTATGATTTAGTTGATCTGGATTTGTCAGTTCTTGCAGCATTTAAGCTATAGTATATTTCACCTTTTATGATGGTTTGATGCAGTTTATTATCTGTGTTGTCTTTTTATTGGTGTGTGAATTTTATTTCTTGTCTCTGTTCACTTTTGATTACAGTTTGGCAGTAGGAAATCTTATTGAGTAGACTCATACTTTAAATTGTTATGACAAATAGAAATATGAAGATGTAGTCAAGGTATTTACTGGTAACAGTGGACACTTGGTTGAACACTTCGTATTGGGTAGCGTAATGGTAGTCATAGTAAAAACTTTGAGGATGGCATAATCATTTTCCCCCTGTATTTGCACTTGTGTTGTACAGGAGGAGAGGTGCACGAGTGTTGAAGTGGAGCCAAGTGTCCACTCATGGCTAAGGAATGAACTTTGGTCAGTCAGTATTGTGTTTTTCTGGACCAATGCGTCGCCAAATTTGGAGATTCCTGGCTTTTCATGTGATAAAATCCCATAACTTTCAATCTGGTGTGTGGTGGCTGACAGAAATTGTGAGGGTTAGCAGCGCATTGACTATGGCATGTTAGAATTTTATCCTAATTTTAGGTGTCCAGTTGATTGATACTTTTGATTCTGACACGTGTGTTTGAATATTCATGCTCCAAGTAATTCCTTGTCTGGAACATCTTTTGATGTGATAAGCAAGATTTTTAAGAAGTTCCTCGTTACATCTCCACTTAATTCAATTTGGTTATCTTTCAGTATTAGTTTTTATTTCACCTCTAAAGATGTTTATGTAGCAAGTGCTTTCTGTTGGAACTTTCATAACTTGATGTATATTGTTGAGTGATTTTCAGGTAATCAATTTCTCATACAAAATGTGTTTTCTAATCCTCTTATTAAATAAAGTATTGACTTTTTAAGATTTCAGGACATTAAATATATTTATTGTTTGTTTTAATACTTCTTTTCTAAAGTATTGGAAAGATTGGTAGGAGGATATATCATTACGTTTTTTTTTTTCACATTAGCTTTTCTTAGGTTGTATTTTAATGGTAAAATATGTCGCACTACCTACCCTTTTTTATCTTTTATTTGACAGGCGCGTTCGTTGGGGAACTGCCAAGTTCCCAAAGAATGAAACGCGCTTTCTTTGTGTGGACCCTTGAATAAACCATATCACTAACTAGTTAGAACTTGGAAGGCCCAAACATTACACAAACTTGCATTTGTGAACTATGCACATAG
Organism: Glycine tomentella; assembly: GCA_007407185.1. NCBI lineage: Eukaryota > Viridiplantae > Streptophyta > Magnoliopsida > Fabales > Fabaceae > Glycine > Glycine tomentella. The sequence goes on from PYAF01005740.1 coordinate 1,700,636, forward strand.
TACATTTCCATATAAGTAGAGCGGTGGGATCATAAAAACTAACGCATGAATGAAGTAATTATATAAATAACCTTCCGTCTAATCTTTTGACTCTGAGTTGTTTGTGTTAATCAATGTTAGTAGTATTTATGAAAGTTCTTGGGTTCGTAGCAATACTTGAACCTACCACTAGCAGTCTCTTGCAAATGTTTTAAAAGTTATCGGAAGTTAAAAAATTATAGTCGAAATTTAAGGATTTGAAGCATTTAGTCATAAAGCAATGAAAAAATGTTGAAAAGTGTCAAGTGGAGCAAATCATTAGCTGAATGAAAAACATGCATTCATTCAAGGTTTGGTAGCTTATTTCGTTTTTCGTCTTATTGCTTAAAAAAAGCTTTAGGCTGTGATTGGTTTAAAGAAGAGAAATAAAATAGATAAAAATAAAAGAAAGATGATTTGAAAAAAGAGAAATATAGTAAAAATAAAATGATATATTATGTTGTTTGTTTTAAGAGAAACAAGTAGTGTAAATAATAAATAATATTAGTAAAGAAAATAGGAAATTAAATGTTTGGACCCACAATCTGGTTACTTATTTATTTTTAAAATCATCCTTACCAAACATCTTCATGTCATTTCCCTGAGATTTTTTATTTTCGTCGCACAAACCGAACATAGCCTTGGTCTTTATTAAATCTGCAAAATGCTCTCTTACACGAAATGAGTTTTACAATAAGATAGATGTGACGTTTTTTTTTTTTTTTGTTAATGACATGTTTGTATTTGCTTGGATATCAAAAGCAACTGTTTCATTTCATGTTTTGGTTAAAGATAAGAGGCATCCCCTCCGAAACTATGACATTAAGCTTATGCATCATAGACTCGACCCATGCATGCATGGTGCGACCCTTAGACACGGCACATACAATAAGGGACGGATCTAAGTTGGCATCAATGGGGCAATTGTCCCTACTAAATAATTTTTTTACTTGAATGTATTACATAATTAGTATTTTTGTTCCCATAGAAACAATAGGTGTTGTTCTCACAAAATTATTTTTTTAAAAGAAAAAACTTAAAAATTTATAAAAGATAAAAGAGAAAATAAATTAATACTAATTTTATTTATTTTATCCTTTAAATTTATAGAATGTTAGATATATATTTTTTTTATCATGAAATTGCGTATTTTATAAAAGCTAATAATATTTTTCGTCTGTGAAAATGTTATAGAGCATTTTATTGCTCCATTAAATTTTTTTTCTAGATCCGTCACTTGTATAAGTCATTACCTATCAAACTTGGGAGGTAATGAGGACACAGATTATACTCCATGTTGGTGTTAGTTGAGGAGAAATGAGCCATGGTGACAATGTCAAGGAGAAGTTGTTGTGAAATTTTGTCGAGGATTTATCCTTTGTTTGGAGTTATGTATGATTGAATTACACGTTCAGATATTCATTATATTATTGGAAGCATGAGCTCCAATGGAGATCCTATAATGACTAAAATTGGGATGGAAGAAAAAAGGAAGGGAGGGGATGGGATAATGGAAAATGGGAGAGAATCAAGAGTGCGAGAGAGGCGAACAATAGAGGAAGGGTGGAGCTTGGAGGAGAAGTGAGGACAGAGAGAAAAAAAATAGTTTGAAGGCAAAAAGAGTGTAGAGATAAAGAGGGAGATAAATTAATATTTAGTATTTATTTTATTTTAATACTTAAATATTGTTTTGTCTTGGGTAAATGTCATTTCATTTTTATTTTTTTAGTTCTTATAAATTATTGTTAGTTTTTGTAACGAAGAAGTTTGAATATGCGATCATTCCTTATTTCCGTTATCACTAAACCAACTTTATATCTCTTTTTGAAATTAGTTGTAATTGTAATAACAAACATAGTAACTCTAATTTTCACAAATTTTGTACTTGATGATTTATATGCTTAATTTTTTAAAATTATAAGAAAAAATTCTCACCAATCTAGCTGTTTTGCCACGGCGAAGCAGCACATTTCAGCTCCTATAATTTAACAATGTACAAGAGATCTATACTGAAAGAAGAAATACTTTTGAGATTAATTATCAAGAAAGGCATGGCCCCATCCTGTGTGAGGCTTGTTCTGTGTAGTTTTGGTCTAGCTTTTGTATGGATCGCCTAATGCAGGAACGTTACCAGGGCGTGAGAAAACCACCTGTATGGTACATAAAACATATTATATACTTATTTTGTGACAATTGCAACATATTACATTTTGATAAATGCCACTGTTGAATGGAATATCTTGTTAATTAAGTACCCAAGGTTAGCCTAAATTTCAGCAAAATTAAGACTAGATTGCTGTTGTCAGTATTACATTATACAGCTAGATACAGTAAAATAACTACAGGTTAAGACAAATCTAAGTTTACGTCGGTACAGAAGATATTATCCTATGGTATTTATATGACTAGGGCAATTGGCGATAGTCACACAGAAGAAACTTGATGCAGTCCTGGAATCATGAATAAAATAGCATGAATTCACTTGAGAGATTCCAACATTGCATTTTAGCTTTTCCTAATTTTATAAAAAATCCATCGGATTTTATATGATGAAATTCATGAAATTGTAAACAAAAATGAGCCTGTAAATACCTGAAGCCCAGCATCTTTAACTCTTTGTTCTGCAAGTTTCAGTTGCTCCTTAGACAACGTGATACCAGTGTATTTGCAGCCGGTTTGTTTGGCAACTTCAATGGCTAAACTTCCCCATCCACATCCAATCTCAAGAATTTCATGTGTCTTATCTATTCTAGCCTTGATTTATTGAAGGAAAATTCTTATAAGACCTTTTGCAAGATAACAGCTAAAATACTAATAAAATAGCAATCAAAGGTACTTACTTTTTCAATCAGGACAGAGATTTTTCTCTTCTGTGCATCTTTCAAGTCTTCATCTTTATTCTATGAGATAGTTTAACCAAAAGAAGGAAGAGTATTAACCAGCGCTGCTGCAGAATTGGAGAATTATTTAAAATATGAAATTCAGACTCAAGCATCAGATAGTTGTTGTTCTTGCCTTGAACAGTGCACATGAATATGTCCTTGTTTCATCCAAGAAAATCGCAAAGAGTTCATTGCTCTAGAAACAGACCAAAGAAAAATTGTAAGCTTCTGTTCATTTAGTGTCAGCTCTAAAAAAACCATGGAATATGTATAAATAAAATGTTGACACAAAAGGGAGAGCAATTGAGAAATTTAATAAGACTTCCGTGTCAAGCAATATATAATTCTAGCTGACATTGGGGTATAACAAACTGTATATGCTATTCACAATATATAAACTATTAAAATGTAACTGAAGCATTGAGGTTGTCTCTATTCAAGTTACACCAAAGCAAAAGAAAGATCCAATCCATTGGAAGATATGCCCCCATGTTAGTCATGTATGTAGTAGATCTCCTATGTATGACTATTGACTACTGTCTGTAACATAACTCTTTCTTGATAAAGAATATTTCACTTGACGTTCTTGTGATTGTGCGTAACTAGTTATATGCTCACACTACTTTATATTTTTGGATAATATTAATATGTACTTGCTGCAATTTAATCCTGGAAAATCCATGAATCTAGGTATCTTTGTAGTTTAATGATCTTCATACCAGATCATAATGCCTAGAGATGTTCCTGCGAGCCTGTGTGAGAGTATTTCGCCTTGAAACATGCTCCATGAAGAACTTTGCAGATGTCAAAGCAGATGTAAGGAAAACTGGTGTCCACCAACCTCTAAAGGCATAAAACAAAAATGTTTGATATGCCAACATAAGTAATAGTATGTAACTGTAGTCTTCAACTCATCATATCCACTTACCTATTCTTCTTCAGTTTTAAATTGGTTGCATTTGAATCTCTGTTGGCTATGAGAATCTGCAGTAAAAATACCAAGGTAAATGGAAGTAAAGTGTAGAGTCTCAAATAGACAACTCACTGTAAGATTCTGATGGGAATGCTTACCAAAAATAAGGTTCAAGAGACCATTACAAATGAAAAGTCCCCGTTGATATATGCGTCTGCAAGGCCTAAATCAGCCTGTGTCATCACCTGAAAAATACGTACAAATGATAAGTTTTAGTTCCTTGTCATGCCAGCTACTTAATTTTAGAGTTGCATTGACAAAGATAAGCATATCTTGTTACTTCCGCCACAGCTAGAATAGCATCAATATCACAGTTCATGTGAAACTTAAAATGTGAAATTAAGAGTATTTATTTACCTTCCAATAAAATTGTGGATTGTGGACTCTCAAAAGACTCTTCAGACCGCAGTTTTTTCCAGTTCCCTCAAAGGTGAACATTGTTCCTTCCTCTTCCAATAACCTGTATGCCTCAAGGTAAATGCCCCATTAACTTATATCATTTTTTACTAGTCAAATCCATAGAAAATGAAGTAGATGATATATTTTGGACCTAGTTATTGTCAAGCTTTGAAAAAAAAAATTATGCTAAGATCAGCCAAGAGCATTATATCAAAGTAAATGATTATGATTGTTTTCATAAATAGAAATTTCAATAGATCCTCTTATTGTTTTTGGAATCACCCTGCTTCAATTTTTGGTCATCAAGCATACAAGTAAAAGAAAAGGTTTATACAATTTTCCAAATTAAAAGTACACAAACATACTGTGTCTAAATGAATTCCAATTATTCATTTTTGTTTTTATTTTTCAAGTCTAATTCAACTTGCATACGTATTGAATGAATATATTACCAACATGAAAGAGTAACTGAAGCTTGTATAATTCCAAATCACTTAGGTGTGCTCACTACTAAACATATATTATCCTGATACATCTTGGTATATTAACATCAAGCATATGTTATGATACTTTTTTGTTTTTTTGGGAGATTCCAATTGGTTGCTAATTTCGATCTCTATTTCAGTCGTGAACACTTTTTGTGACAGAATATTGTGATTATTTTTGCTTTTTATGTTTGCGACCACAATATTCTGTCGCAAAAGGTGTTAGTGACTGAAACAACGACTGTATTAGTGACCAACTTTTTAGAGACCAATGTTTTTTTTCAAAAAAAATAAAAGTCGTGACGCATGACACGACTTACCCCCAATTGATAATTTTTTTTGAAAATTGCCCCCATTTGGTAATTAATGAAAAAAATGCCCCTTAATGGTAAAAAAACCAATATTTTAAATGATAATAATGATGCTTCATATGTGACTGTGCTATGCCTATATCTTTTTTTTTCTTTCTGGAGTCCAAAGAATATCCATTATTTATCCTTAAACGAAATCCAAGCTAGTAATTAGGTCTTTCATGTGGATCATTGTTGTTTTTATAATGATAATAAGAATAAACAATCCTACATATATAACTTTTGACGAGACTGAATTAAGTTTTAAGCAGCTAATTTATTTCACAATAAAGTTTAAATGTACACAAATCTATAGTTGTGAATCTAAAAATTGGGAGCATCACCTTAACCAAATTCTTTCATCAAGAGGAATGCTACATTATAGTTATACACCATTTTCATATTAAAAATTCTATCACCTATTTTTTTACCACTGTAAACACATTTCCATCTGGGTTATATAAATGCTACAGTTTGACAATTTCTTTTTCTTTTCTTTTACTTATATTTTTTTTAGTGGTGATATTTTGGCACAATTTTTGAACATCCTATCAACAACTCTGATTTTTTTTGTGTTTCTCTCTTCCTTTCACATCATATCATCAATTTTATCAATCAGTTATATTTCTTCTTTTCCTATCTCTCTCAAGTGTCTACACCCCTTGGATGCCAAAATATATTTTTCCATTTTCTTATGTATCCTACAAGATGGGGTGCTTACAATTAGTGAAAAGTGATGATATTTTAATACTCTATTATTTTGAATATTTTATCAACACCTTTTATTTTTCTTCCTGTCATATCACATCATCTATTATATATATTTTTTATATCTTTTAGATGTTAACTAACAATAAAGTGTCCATTTTTAATTTTGGTTCAGTCCATCGAATTCACAATATCTAGAGGTCCAAAAGAATCTCAGAGCCTGATAGAAACAGGACAAGTAAACATCGGGACCACAGGTGGGGCCCATTGAGGAGTAAAGTTAGGTGACGTGAGTGTTTATAGTTACGCTGGTCACGTGGGTGTTTTGATTTCTTCCAATAAAATTAGACTTTTACTTCCCTGATTTATATTACTCTTTATTTTACATATTATTTAAATAAAACTCTAATATTAATTGAAAATAATACTAATAAAATGTTTAAAGTATTGTAACTAAATATTTCCTTTTCATGTGCAATGGCGTATACTTTCTGGCTTCTGGCTTTTGTGGTCTCTTGGTGTAATAGCTATTCTTAGACTATGTATGAAAAATAACCATTTTGAATAAAAACATTCATATGAACTGATTTTGGAGAGTTAGTTTGAATTGATTCGAGATCTTCTAGTATTTCATAATTCATTGATAATTATAAGAATACTATTTTTTTCATTTTAAAAATTTATATATGAAGTAATATAAATAATTATATTACTTTTCTTATTTTTATATCAAAGGTTGAAAAAAATATACAAGTAAGATAACATTTTTTGTAGTTATTGATAAATAAAATTTATTTTAATAAATTAATATTTATTTTTTCAAAGAATCACATTCCATGAAAAAGAATCAAAGTTTACAAGAAAACTAAAAGCATAAAAAAAAAAAAACACCCTTTTACTGTTTCGGATAATGTGTGACTGATTTTGAAGTAGCTAAACTAAATCATCACAAGTAGCTAGTGTGTTCAACAATTGAATAAGAGCAAAACAAGAAAAAAAAAAAAAATAAACAAAGCCATTGCAATGCTTACCCGGTTGAAGACCACGAAACCAAGGTCAACATCAACCCCATCAACATTCACAGTCTTGGCATGTCCTCCCAACGAATCCTCCTTCTCATAGAGAACCACATTCACCCCACCTTTGGCCAAAACATAAGCAGAAGCTAACCCACTAATTCCAGCACCAACCACTGCAACTCTCATCTTTGCTTTCTATTATCTAATTCACTATGTAATAAGAACCAAAAATATTCAACCCTTCACCCTTCAAGTGTCGCAATCTGAAAATGTATATAGAACAACGCAAAAAGACCCTTTAATAAGAATGCGGGTACTCGTCTCAAGAGTGAAATGGATGGATTCTACACATACGTGGAACTCAAGGGTTCACATACAAGAGAGTTGCAAGTTGAAAGTAGTTTACCAACAACCGTTATCCTTGAAAATGAATAAATAAATATTAGTAATCTTTTTGTCTAAATAATTAAATATTAATGCACACATATGATATGAGTTGGACGCTCACAGGACGAAATGACTAGAAAAGTTAATTTTTTTATTGTCCTAGAAAGTTCAGCATCTTCAACAATCATTCATCTCTTATCTTCTTCTGCGGCTCGGACAAAACTGCAAAATGGAAAACATTGAAACAAAATAAGGTCTCTCAAACAAGTATCCGATGTAGATGTTCCCTTTTTCACATATTGTAAATGCAAGAAACGATTGGCTTTCTTAAATGTTGGGTGAATTGCCTTGTTCAGTATTTGAGGAATGATTCGTTTCTTAGTTTTTAATTAGTTGACATGTGCTTTGTTTATTTAATTTACCAAAGTTGTTAGAGGAGATACTTCCTATTTTGGATATTTTCAGAGATATTTGAATTTGTACTCACAAAAATGTAAGTACATCTTAGTTTTACTTTAGATAATTGATTATGAGATCAAACTTTATTCTCGGTTGAAAATTTTTTGGTGGTTGAATAAAATTTTTATTATGAATTTTACTTATAACTTGCTTTTATAATAATAAAAACATCTAAATAAATCATACTACTTTAATAATAATCCTTTGATGCAGTAGTGTAAGATTCATTGTGTTACTATGTGAAAAAATGATTTATTTAACGAAAAATTCATGTTCAAATTGCATCGTTTGAAAAAAAAGTTTAGATAAGCAGTAGTCATGCACAATGAGTAAGATTAGTGGTTCAATGGACCTAGAATAAAAAAAATCATGCACTAACAAATGGTGATATAAAGTAAAATTAAAGAAAATTTGAAAGTTTTTTATTGTGTAATAGTCGTGCACAATAGAAGATAGATTTACTTATATATTCATCCAATTATAATCCATTATGGATAATAAGTTTTTTTTTTTATAATTTTTATAGTAATTATCTTAAAAATCATAAAATGATGATCTGTGATTGATTGAATGACAGTATGAATACATGATTATTAAAGTCTTAAAAAAATTAGTTAGCATTATTTAATTTATCTTTTTCATTTAAAAACACTTTTTCTCTCTAAACTATTCATAATTAGAACTTGATACTAAAAAATAAAAAAGAGTAAATAGAAATAAAATTCTAATTAAATGCAAAATATTTTGAGATGATGTTATTAAATTAAATAAGATAAATTTAGTTGAAATTATCTTATATTTAAGATTAATACACAAGGGACTTTTTTTTCCCTTACAATGGAGTAAAAAAATGGACTTTTTTTTCCATTATTAGAGATTAAAATTCTAATTTATTAAATGAAACACTTCAACAAACTTGATAGTAAATTTAATTGGATCACAAAAAAAGTAGATTTAATTTATCAAATATGTTATTTTATTTAATTAGATATGCCATTTTATAATTAATTTACTTATATAGAGACATTCAAATAAATTGAAGTCGTTAGTCAATCCATTAAATTAAAGTGCCAAT
>PYAF01005740.1:1717256-1734454 GCA_007407185.1 Glycine tomentella
TATTTCATTCTATTTTAGTTTTAATTTCTTATTTAGTTTTGTGAAAACTTAAAAAGTTGTTTCATTTTGTTAATTAATTAAAGATGCAAGTAATATTAGTTTTTTATACCATTTTATTTAATATTTTAGTAATTTATGTTATAATTAATTTTCATTATATTTATTTATTTTTATTTTGTTAATTAATTAACTCAAACCATAATTTATGTTATATATTAAAAATTTGAAACCATAATTTAAAGTCGTTAGGAATCACAAGTGGAATGTACAATTGAATTAAAGTTTTCTAAATGTACCTCCTTTTTGATAAGTTACTTAGCAAAAAATTGAAACTTACTAATTGCACCTATTTTTATTAATTATATTCCAATTTTTTCTTTTAAATCTTAAATTTCAATTTTTCCTTTTAAAACTTTAATGCCTATTATACCCTTTCTTTCATCTCTCTCACACATTCTCTCTTTAATGCCTAGACAATATGTACATGCAGGGTGATAATCATGTTCCTCAACAACAACAAACATAAACACATTATCATCCTAGAACAAGAGATGAGCGTGATCATCCCACAACAACAAACACGGACATGTAATTATATCATAAATTACTAAAATATTTAATAAAATGATATAAAAATACATATAAACTATTAACTCAAATTACAAAAATAAAAATTACTTGCATTTTTAAAAAATTACATCCAACAATAAATTTCTACAAATTTCAATTTTAACATTACTACAACAATTTACAAAATTAATTAGAATATTAAATATAATTCAAAGTAATTATAGCATAAATTACTAAAATATTTATTACAATGATTTATAAATATATACAAAATATAAAACCAAATTATAAAATTTAAATTATTAATAATTAAATAATAAAGTTAAACTACTTTTTTAATTGCACAAAAAATCAACTCAAAACCATTTGCAATTTTTTAAAATACAACAAATTAAAATAACAAATAAAAGTAATTAATTATATATATATGGGTTTACACTCTTAATCCATATATTTATATAAAAAAATTCTAAACAAAATCAATATTAAATAAACAAATAAAATTAACCAAAAAAATTTAATATATATATGGGTTTACGACTTCAAAGTCGTAACCCATATATATATATATAAGCTACGATTTTTTTAAAAGAAAATTCTAAATATACAGTCGTAAATATAAAAATGACTTTAAAATTGTTTTTATATTTACAACTTTTGAAGGCGCATTTCTTAAAAATAAAAACAATACGATTTTAAAGTCGTAAATATATTTACAACTTTAAAAAATAGTGAAATTGTAAAAAATTTACAACTTCACTTAAAAAAAAAAATCTCATGACAGGTGGTACAATTTTTGATTTATAAGTCGTACCATGTGATACGATTTATTCCTAAATGGTAAATAAAAAATGCATAATCCCATATAGTAATTATTGAATTTTTTAACCCCCTTTTGCTCAAAAAGCCTTGATTATATGCTCCTAAATTATAAGTTAAATAATACATGATAAATTTAGTTTTGATTCTTCCTTAGATTGTGAAAAAAGCTTGAGTTCCTTCCTAAATTTTGGTTTGTGAGAAAAAGAGAGAGGAAAGTGTGGTTAGGGGTGGACATGAATTGCTTGAGATTGAGTTTGTGACATTTTTTTTAATTTGAATCCATGTATTTAATCAATTTGATTTGAATAGAATCTGTTTTAGTTTGAATCTCTAACTTGAACTCAACTGATCCACTATTATAATTAGACTGATTCGAATTAGGTGATGAAATTTATTATTAAAATAATAAAATTAATTTTTTTTTAGGAAATTGATTGTGAAGTGTTGAACATTAAGCAAGGATGTGTCGAACGAGTAACGCTAGCTAGCTGTTAGAGCTGATAGCTCAGATAATTAATCTTTGCCTTAACTATAAAACAAACATGAAGAGTCCATTAATTAGATCAAAATGCTACTATTTGCTTGACTTCTCCACGGAAAGAAACAAATTAAAAAGACAACACAAAAACCCACTTTCCCTCCGAGAAAAAAGCAATAAAAATAGCAAGGGAAGACACGTAACCATAGCATGTCGCTTTCTTCGCTAATGACAACGTTGGCAAACCCAGAACCATAATCTCTGATCTCTCTGCATGAAACAGAAACTGCTATCACATTAACTAACAACACACCCCAACAACATGCAACAACGCCACCATCACCTCTCTCCCTTCCTTTTAACCCCAACAACAACATGCACTTCTCTCCTCACCCTCTCTCAACGCAAGTCATATTATTATTCTGACGTCTAAAACGTCCCCCCCCATCACCACCCTGACCCGCCGGCATGGGTCACCACACCCGCCGGGATTCCTACCCCTCCGCCACCTCCTCCCGCCTGGACTACAACCTCCACAGCCAGCGCCGCCTCGATGCCGCCTCCTCGGTCTCGCTCTCGTGGCCCTTCGGGAAGCTCGACGGCCTCGACGCCGACCACCTCAGGGAGACTGCCTACGAGATATTCTTCACGTCGTGCAGGTCCTCCCCCGGCTTCGGGGGCCGCCACGCCCTCACGTTTTATTCGAACCACGAGAACAATAATGGTGGTGGCGGCGAGGGAGGGAAGCAGAACCAGGTGGTGACGAAGCCGACGAGCAGGGTGAAGAAGATGTTGGGGTTGAAGATGTTGAAGAGGAGTCCTTCCAGGAGAATGGCCACCACTGGTGGCTCCTCCACGCCCTCCTCTCCCGTCGGTGCTCCCGGCAGCCCGGTGTTTCACACCGTGCCGCCGTTTAGGCCGCGGCGGCCCATGACCGCGGCGGAGATCATGAGGCAGCAGATGAGGGTCACGGAGCATGATGATAATAGGTTGAGGAAAACCCTCTTGAGGATCCTCGTTGGCCAAGTATGTCTTCCATTTTAATAACTTTCTGTTTTTACTCTTTTGTTTTATTTTCATTACAAGCACCTAGATAACATTCATCATTTCATTTTCCTTTCATAAACGTAATCCTATTTTTGGATAAATTATTGTACCATCTAGAACCACCATGGGCTCATAGTCTTAGTCATCAATCTTTAGTAAGTATCCATAGTTCTGATCAATCTTAACCTGATAGGTACTCGAATTTTTCCAATTTACTAAAAGGAGATAATAATACTTGATTAAATGTCACCTACAATTAATCGGAACTATAGATACATGATGGTCCCAAACCATGAGATAATTTCTCACATTTTGCAGTGTATAGGGTTCATTTTGCAGTGTATAGGGTGGGAGGAAGAGAGATAGAAAGAAAAAGGAAAAAAGAAGAGAGGAAGTTGTATATGTGATGGAAAAGGAAGGGAGAAGTAAAAAAAATCTTAGTAAAAAGGAAATGAAAATAAATGTACTGTATTTTAAATAGTCCAACTTCGAACTAATCACTTGTGTACTTCCATCCTATGTTTGTTTATGCAAACTTGAGTCTAGCTAGCAATACATGTGTTTATTGATGTATAGAATTATGTGGTAACTATACATTGCTATTGGTCTAAATATTTGTAATTGTTTCTTGGATTTCAGATGGGAAGGCGAGCAGAAACTATTATCCTCCCCTTGGAACTGATACGCCACCTAAAGCCCTCAGAATTCAGTGATTCCCACGAGTACCACATGTGGCAAAAGCGACAACTCAAAGTCCTTGAAGCAGGGCTCCTTTTCTACCCATCAATCCCTTTAGAAAAGGCCAACACATTTGCCACGCGCCTCAGGGACATCGTATATAGTGGGGAGTCCAAACCTATTGACACTGGCAAAAACGCAGACACAATGAGAAGCCTTTGCGATTCTGTGGTTTCCTTGTCATGGAGAAGCCACAATGGCACTCCCACTGATGTTTGCCACTGGGCTGATGGATTCCCTTTCAACATTAACCTCTACACATCTCTTCTTCAATCAATTTTTGATGTCAGGGATGAAACACTAGTGCTAGATGAGGTTGACGAGCTACTTGAGCTGATAAAGAAAACATGGTCTACACTGGGAATCACCTTGCCAATTCACAATGCGTGCTTCACTTGGGTGCTGTTTAAGCAGTATGTTAGCACCGGCCAGATAGAACCTGACCTTCTTTGTGCCTCACATGCCATGTTGAATGAGGTGGAAATCGATGCTAAGAGAGAAAAAGATTCTTTGTATGTTAAGATGCTGTCATCAGTGCTGAGCTCAATGCAGGGTTGGGCAGAGAAGAGGTTGCTTAATTACCATGACTATTTCCAAAGAGGGAATGCCGGTCAAATCGAAAACCTTCTTCCTGTGTTGTTGACAGCCTCAAAGATTTTAGGTGAAGATCTGACACTCACAGATGGAGAAAGGGGAGAACAAGGAGGCATAACCGTAGTGGATTCATCAAGTGACCGAGTTGATAGTTATATTCGTTCTTCGATGAAAAATGCATTTGATAAGGTTTGAAATATAACCTATCTTTAGCTTTAGTATTCCAAACTAGTCAAGTAGTGTAATAATGTTATTTCTTTCTCTTTTTTTCGGGTGTAGGTATTGGAGGCAGTGAATGCCAAGTCTGCTGAATTTGAAAGAAGGAAAGAATTGAGTGAAGTTCTTCTCCAACTGGCTCAGGAGATTGAAGCCTTGGCAGTGAAGGAAAGACATCATTTTAGTCCAATTCTAAAGAAATGGCATTCAACAGCAGGTGCAGTTGCAGCAATGGTGCTGCATACATGCTTTGGTAAAATGCTGAAACAGTATGTAAGTGAAGTGACTTCACTGACAACTGAGTCAGTTCAGGTGTTGCAGAAGGCTGGAAAGCTAGAAAAGGTAATGGTCCAAGTGATGGTTGAAGACTCTAGTGAGTGTGAGGATGGTGGCAAAAAAATAATCAGAGAGATGGCTCCCTATGATGTTGATTCAGTCATATTGAGTCTTCTGGGAAAATGGATAGATGAATCATTGCACAAAGGCAAACAGTGTTTGCAGAGGGCAAAAGAAACTGAAGTAAGTTTTGCCTTTATGATCTTTATTCCTTTGTTCATATTGGAAGGACACAAGAAATTTTATTGCATATTTTGTTATTCATCATAGAGTATTGTTTATAACTTTTTCAATTTTATTATCAGACATGGAATCCAAAGTCCAAATCAGAGTCACATGCACAATCAGCAGCGGAGCTAATGAAATTGGCCGCGATAACTGTGGAAGAATTCTTCCAAGTTCCAATAGCCATTACAGAAGATTTAGTTCAAGATCTGGCTGATGGATTGGAAAACCTCTTCCAGGACTACATGAAGTTTGTTGCTTCATGTGGTAAGTAGTGTGTAACTGTGAATACAAAATATGACTGATAATTGCCAAAATAGAGTAGCAAAGTTTGTATCGTATGGTTTTGTTTTAACTTCCACTTACTCTACCCTCTTCCAGGTTCAAAACAAAGTTACATTCCCATGCTTCCCCCACTTACCAGATGCAACAGTGATTCAAGATTCACGAAGCTGTGGAAGAGAGCTGCTCCATGCAATGCTGGTTTTGATTCTCATATACAACACATTAATGGAAGGCATGAAAGTCATAATCCTCGGCCATCAACTAGCCGTGGAACTCAACGCCTCTACGTTCGTCTCAACACCTTGCACTATCTTCTTACACAAATTCATTCTCTTGAGAAAACACTCTCTATGAACTCCGGAGTTGTTCCTTCAAACCGCCTTCGATTTGCAAGCAACCGCAAGAGTTGTTGTTCATACTTTGAAACAGTGAACTTGTCCCTCCTTGGAGCCTGCCAACACGTCTCAGAAGTTGCTGCATACCGTCTTGTATTTCATGACTCAGGCTCTGTGTTGTATGATAGCCTTTATGCTGGTGGTGTGGGTAGAGGTCAGATAAGAGCTGCATTGAGAATCCTCAAGCAGAATCTCACACTAATGACTACAACTCTCACCGATAGAGCTCAACCATTGGCATTGAAGGAAGTGATGAAGGCCTCATATGATATATTCCTTATGGTTTTGCTTGCTGGTGGAAGCTCACGGGTGTTTCACCGGTATGACCACAAGATCATCCGAGAGGACTTCAAGAATTTGAAGAGAATTTTCAGCAACAGTGTGGAAGGGTTGATAGCCGAGAATGTGGTGGATGGAGAGGCTGCAGTGGTGGAGGGAGTGATTGCATTGATGGGCCAAAGTAGTGAACAATTGATGGAAGATTTCAGCATTATGAGCTGTGAGTCTAGTGGGATAGGTTTGATGAGTAATGGACACAAGTTGCCAATGCCTCCTACTACAGGAAAGTGGAACAGATCAGACCCCAACACAATATTGAGGGTGTTGTGCTATAGAAATGACCGCGCAGCGAATCTGTTCTTGAAGAGAACATTCCAGTTAGCAAAGAGGAGATAATGACTGATTAATAGAAAGGAGATATATTGATAAAGTTGAAGGTTCAGAGAATCCAAACTGGCAATGCATTTTTTGTATATTATTCATGCATTCTAAAACTTATGGTACTATGGGGAGGGACCGGGTTGGGGAGGGGGAGATAGCAGATTTGTATTTGGAAGCACATACGCTCTGAAATGGAGAGAGAAAAAAAACAGTCATGATAGCAATGTTTGTTTGCATCATCGATGAAAAGATGAAAACAAAATTTGACTAAACTGATGTAATCTTCAGTAATATGTTTATTTCCAAATCATCCAGTATGTTAATCTTTACAGTTGTGCTGGATAAATGCTATTTAAGGACATAATTGTTTCACATTATATGAACATGAATAAAAAGGAGGAACGCCAGGAACAATTTCAATTTATTCATTATATTACAGATGACTGAAGTATTTTGCTACAAACTGAGCAGGAATTTTATTGTACCTTGCACTAACACTAATTTGACCAGAATAATCTGTAACCCGTAACATGCAGTTCTTTAACAGTATGGCATAATGAGGTAAAGTAAATGAATACATTTATAGGACAAGCCACGTGAATAATGTGGACCATAGTGTAAGAGAAAATGAGGTACAGGCATAAATTGCTAGCATAACAATCGAGCATTCTGTTTGCCTGGCTCCAAATAATTGAGTAATTGTACCTAGCAGAGTCATAATTAAAGTAAAATATAAGTAAAGTGCAAAATATAGAGTTCTAACCGCGATGGACACTAAAAGAGAAAATCACTGGGTGCATACTATATTAGAGATTTTGGTTATGTTGTGCATAATATAAAGAAATATGCCATATGTTTATCAAAACAATTTAATTTCGAGTTAAATATGCTATTGGTCCTTAAACTTTTTTTGAATTTCACATTTAGTCCCTAAAAGAATTGACCGGTTTTAGTCCCTATACTTTTCCTTTGTTAACATTTTTAGTCCCTGTCGTCCTCAAGTATCACTGTAATGATGATACTTGCTGGTAGTGACTAAAAACAATTAACAATAGTTCAGGGACTAAGATTAATAAAGAGAATTTGTTAAAGGGCTCAAAGTGAATTTTATGAAAAGATGAGAAACTAAGACTTCAAAAAATTGTTGAGGAACTAAATGTAAATTTCATGAAAAAAAATGAAAGAGACTAATCAAAATAGTGGATGACATAGCAACTCACGTGGCTGCCAACATGGAAGTCACATCATCACCTAAACGGTGATACTTGACTATAGGTACCAAAAAATATAAGAACTAAGATCGGTCAATTTTTTGTTTAAGGACTAAAAGTAAAATTCAAAAAAAAAAAAAAATCAAGAACCAAGATATGTGTTGTCATTAAAGACATTGCATCTCATATATTCAAATTTATTAAACGATGTAATATGTGCATTTCTACAACTTTTGAGGTAAACTTTTGTATGTGTATAAAAGTAATATGCTATATGAAACATTGAATCATTGACGCCCTACCCTGTAGTATTAAGGGTATCTCTTTGTTCTATTAAACTTTGCTACTAAAAAAATGGAAATGGTGAATTGTCGCAATCATCTTAATCAACTTACTTATGCTTGTTGCAGGTGGGAGGGCGTATTGAAGCAATAAAACAAACTGGCAAAGCGGATCGTTTACAATGACCACACCTAAAATTGGTAAGGCAATGTATCTAATCACAATGATCCCCACAAGAAGTGAAAACTTCATTCCTGACCGTTTTAACCCAGAATAAAGTTAACCCAGGTAATTTTTCAGTAAAACATTGTTCATTTTCAGAAATAAAAGATCATGTTTGTTATTACCATTCAGAAGATTTGCTCCGAGTAGCAAAGTCATTGCTGGAATGGATGCCTCCCTGCAAAATGAATGTCACACAAACGTGTTTTACTAGTCAATAACAATAACTATTATAGTGTTAATAATTCATTTTCTTGATTTCTTCTTACTATTTTACATTTTTGCTTCCATAGTATTATCATTCCATGTTAGCAAGACAAGGCAACTTACCCAAGCATGGATGCAGAGTCTTCAACCATGCTTAAAGGAGCATTACGCCAACAAACATCTTTCGGAATGGAGGAACTACACCAATTATCAGACCAAGAATCTACCATTGCAAAAAGACAAACGTTGTCTATTAATAAGGTGGTTTCAGTAAAAAATGCCTTTTAACATTCAAGTGAAATTAAGAAAAGAAATCCCCCATTCCTCGCTTACCTATGCTTGTGAGTTGTGACTAAGCTGGTCGTGGTGGTGTAACAATTGCAGATCAACATGAATTTTAATTATGCTAATGTGACTTGGGGAGTTAATGTGTTATTCAAAACATTGTATAATGTTGACATATTAAATGAAGTCTAACATTCCTTATGATGGATGATTCTGTTGGCGCTAAAAATGTTTACACACCAACAGATTTCCCCCCGGTTTGCATTAGTATAATACTACAATTCTAAATATGGTAGTTTTTATTATTCATCACATAGAACAATGGAGGGGGAAAAAGGAACAAGAAGGAAATTAAGAGAACAGCTGGCGCACCTATCCAATAGTTGAAGGTGATAATATGACCTTCAGATTGAGTTTATCTACTAATGTTCTTATTCTTTTTTATACCTGTAATAACAATGGGAAAGTGTAAGAACCTTTACCTGATGCAGTAGAAAATATCTTGCAGGCAACATATGCTGGCATCATGTGGCATGTGCATGTCAAATTGCAATTCAACATAATTTTTTTGGTTGCTTTACCCAATTAGATAAAATAGTTTACTGATCAAATATTGTTTCAGGCTTTGGCCGTTCTCATTTATCCATAGAGATCAAAAGAAAAAAAACTTGGTATTTCAGCAGATTAGAAGACTAGAATCTTGTACTGATATGAGAAAGGTGAACAGAGGAGAGGTATTCACAAAATTGTGTTGAACAATAAACATTATTGGTGAAAGTGCGATTGAGACAATCATACTTGAAGCACAAGTGAACATAATGCATCCATATTTGCAAATATGTTACAACACAGACTGACCTTAGCTCTTCCACCAGGCAGCGTAGTCACATGATCATTGGTCTCTGGGAGAACCTCTGCAGCAACCACTGGTACAGTTAAATGGCTTTCGAGATATGTTTCTATTACTGACACTGCACCTACTGTGGAATCATCAACTTTGTTCACTTTTAAAATTTTGCTTGAATATATGCGGATAATGTTGTACGCAAAAGTTCAAAGGTAGATGTTTCCTATCTGGTAAACCAAAATTAGAAAATGTAAAATCTTATTTCAAAACTGACAAGTTTCTGGTATGATGAACCTAGTCAATTACAAATGTGCTAAGTTAGATTGTCTTACTGCCTAGGACAGACAAAGATGCATATACCATCCCTTTTTCATTACAAACATCCAAAGCTCCAACAGGACTACTGCTTTCTTTACATACTGCTGGAACTATGATAAGAGGCAAATTGCCTAGATTTCCTGTTTACATCAAATCTAAAATAGTGAGAAAATAAAAATTCTAAGTGTCAAGACTGTATGCAATATCCCTTAAGCAGTGACTGTGATATATCTTTAAAATAAAATATTGACTGTGAATATTCATTGGTTTCATTTGATTTATTAAAATTACTATTTAAAATCTGTGATTGAACTACCTGCAGCACAACACCCCAACACAAGGCCTTGCATATCAGAAGGTGCTTTAATTATTTTCAGAAACAACCATCCTAGTGCTGCCCAAATGATATATGTGAGAAGAACATTCAATGGCATGAACCACCTTCATAGTTCATGAAAGCGTCTCAGCTAAACGAATTAATGAAAGAAAGAGATGGAAAAAGTAAGGGTTAAAATTGAATATGCAGCAGAGTGGCAAGAAAAAAACTTACACCTAATCAGGCTCCTAAATATTATAGTCTTAGTCAGGATGCTGCAAGCAAGAGCCGGAGTGAAGACAAAGTATACTATCTGTACAAAAAAGAAGAAAAAGTCATTGAACTAGTCGTGAGTCACCAAATAATGTCCCTCTCTCCTATTACACTTTGTTTGGGCAAGAAATATAAGATAAGAATGAAGCTAAAACATTTTTGAATGGCATTACATTTCTGTAGAATGAGGGCGAGCCCTGACACAACAGTAAAGTTGTGCCTTGGTAATTTTTTGTCATAGATTTGAATCTGGAAACTGTCTCTTTGTATATGCAAGGGTAAGACTGCGTACAATATCTCTCCCCCTTACCTTCGCATACGAGGAGCCTCTGAGCAATGAAATACGTAGTGTTTTATTACACTTCTGTAGAATACTGCAAATATGAATGAAATAAGGCTTGTAGGATTTCCTGCAGCCTTGATAAAGTGATTGAATTCTATTAAATCTAATGATAAAAAAAAATTATTAGTTTGTTTTGACTTGAAGCGAATGCCCTTAAATTTGTGGAAAGTGTCATATGTAAATTTACTTAAGATTTAAAATGTGTTATAGCATTTTTTTTTTCCTTCCCATTGTGTTTGTCAGAATCTTGTCATGGGGAGGACAACTAGAGTTGCTAAGGAAAAGGCAGGTTATACTATATGCAGCATGCGAAAGATAAAAGTTGTATCGGGCATCAAGTTTCTTCTTTCTATCATCAAACAAGCTCACAATCTGCGAGCACTCAAGTAGCTGCAACAGAGGTTCCATGGTCATCCTCCTTTCAGTAAAGACTTTGTTTCCTTCCTTATTTCACAAAGCAGATGTTGAGTCCTTCCATTGTGAATACAGTCAATTTGCTATAAGTAGTGTTAAAACATAATTTTGATCGCTCATTTATATTTTTTTGTTTCAACTTGGTCCCTACAGGTATCTCTGTATCTCTGATATAACAAATTGGTCCTTTGGTCAATTTTTGGCACTAATTATGTTAATTTTGTTGGCAAACATGATAAACATCCATTTGATGTGACATCTGTCACAGTTTGTCATGTGTCTAAGTTGGTGCGATGTAATAAACTAACAGAAAGACTAATTTGACCTAACATATGCACTTTAAGGTACAAAGTGAAACTTTTTAAAATTGACAAACTGAAACAAAAAATATAGAGAAAGATACCAAAATTCTATATTAACCAAAAGGAAAAGGATAGCAGACAATTAACGTTGTATCATGCCTTGGTATTCAAGAGCAAAAATGGAGGAAAAAGGTAAAGAGAGAAAACCAGGCTCATAATTAACAAAATCACAACATTTCCAATAGTAGCAGAATACTAAGAATAAATTGGTAATTAGCTTTGAAGAATATATAAAAAGTATAAAAGGAAAAATATAGATTGTACCAAATAATAAAAAGGAAAAAGAAATGAGACAATTAAACATACTACATTCAAGTGCCTCTTAGCACTCTTCCTCAGTATATTAAAACGGCGCAGAGCAAGAAATGCGCCAACAGCAGTAATCAGAAGCAACTTAAGTACTGGCATCCAGTCATGAAGAGCTTCCACAACTGCATTGTACTGTCTTCTTTCTTTACACTATATGTTAAAACTCATGAAGACAATATCCGTATTATAAGGGTTTCCAATTTATAGGCCACAAACAAACATAAATTTGCATGCAGCAACAAAAATACATATAAAATTACCACGTTGAGGCCTAAAACTGATCTTCTTTCAGCTTGAAACGAAGTCCGGAAATTATTGCTGAGCAACTCAGAGGGGAAAGGGGTTTCCAGAGTATTTTTTAGAAACAGAGAAATAAGTGGCCAGGTTTAGTGTGCCGACAAGCAATTAAGAGAGATATGATTGAATACTTTTTGCAGACCTTCCAATTCCATGCATGACAGTTCATTGGTAGAGTGCAATACACCAAATTTATGGGAGAGAGGAACGTTGCATGCATTACATTTACATGCTATGCTAGTGTATGTGTCACTGCATGCAGTAGCTTAACATGCATGTCGTAAATTTGCTTATAAACATGTTGACTTGAGGGAGGGTATACAATAGTACAAGTTTGCATACGTGAGATATCAACGTAGAATACAATGGAAAGGAAAGCACACGAGAATAATATAGAACGGTATAGTGGGCTGGATAATCAAGTTGCAATACTCGTGCTTACATTTGAGCTCAGTTGGTTTCGTAGAGATTTAGTTATTAAATCAAACAGATAAGTAATGGAATAATTTCATGCTGGACAATAGGAACATGGTGCAGCCATTAGCCATATACACCTTTGCAAGAGTAGGACACTGTCACTGTCACTACAATTTTTTTTCCTACCACAATAGATTTCTTTCACCTAGCTTAGTATGGCTCCTAGGTTCATGCGACGAGAACAAATTAAGAATAATATTGCGGGTCAATTAACCATGACCGTAGCAAAGTTATAAGATAATATCACAAAATGAAAATTATTTGGGGAAAAAAATTATAACATGTAATTTACCTTTAAGCGGTGTTAAAATAGATTTTGTGATATCACAATAGATATTTTTAAAAGGCATCTAAATAAATTAAAATCTTATCTAATTACTTACACCGGATGACTTATTTTATGATGATTTAACACGTTACAATAAATATGTTAAGCTTCACAAAAGTCAAGTCTAATTTATTTATATTTATGATATTAGTTAGCATAGTTTTAAGGTCAAATCAACATTCATAACTATTTGAAAACATATTTTAGAATAAAACCTTTACATAGTAAGTAATTTATCTTTCAATAAATTTATAAATCTCGTTATTTCTTTATGTAAGTCAACATGCTTAATATTTAAAAAGACAAATAAGTATATGATTTTAATACATTATAACAAATTCAATACAAAAAAAAATAATACTAATAGTAAATATTTATTTACTTTTTATTTGAATAAGTTATCTTGTTAGTCTTAAAAAGGCTTTTTGAATTATCTAAAGTCTAACCTTTTAACTAGATAAACTTTAATAAAAGTCTTGGTCGGATTTATTTTCTAAATAGGAAAATTGATGTGTCTGAACTTAATGTAAGTAATTTCATTGGCTCCTGTTAAGCAAAAGGACTTGTTTCTACCACTAAGTTTAATTCTACAATGGCGTAAGAGATTGTTTTAATTTTCTAATCATGCTTTGAACTGGTTGTTTGAAATTTGGAAACTTAATTATACACAAACTCAGTAGAGTTACTTTCAATAACTATTATACTAGAGATGACTGAAGGATTTTGCTACAAAATGAAGCCGGAATATATATATATATATATATATATATATATATATATATATATATATATATATATATTCTACCTTGCAGTAAGACTAATTGGACAATAATAATCTGTAATCCGCATTCGCAACATGCAGTTCTTTGACAGTTAGGCATCATGGGGTAAAGAAAGTGAATACATTTATAGAACAAGCCACATGAAAAAGGTGGACCATAGTGTAAGAGAAAATGAAGCACAGGCATAAGTTGTTAGCATAACAATTGAGCATTCTGTTTCACCGGCTCCAAATAATTGAGTAATTGTACCTGGAAGAGTCATAAAGTAAAATATAACTAAAGTGCAAAATATAAAAAGTTCAAACCGTGATAGAAACTAAAAGTGAAAATCATTGTGTGCATATTACAATAGAGATTTTGGTTGTCATGCTCCTGCATATCATATATTTAAAGCAATATGCTACATGTTTATCAACAGAAATCAATTTTGATGCAATATATAAAAATTTTACACTCACACCGAGTGATGTGTTATCATTTAATGACATTGACATCTCATATATATAGTCAGATTTATTAAATGATATAACCACACTTCATTTTATGCAAATGGACAACATCTTTACATGCAAACTTTTCTATGTGGATAAGAGTAATATATATGAAATGTGAATTCTGGCAACCATCTTAAATAATCAACTTACTTATGCTTATTGCAGGCGGGACAGCGTATTGAAGCAGTAAAATAAACTGGTATAATGGATCATGGTGGATAATGCCAAAATGGATTGCCCCTTTTACAATGACCACACCCAAAATTGTTAAGGCGATGTATCTAATCACAATGATCCCCACAACAAGTGAAAGCTTCATTCCTGACCGTTTTAACTCTGAATAAAGTTGACCCAGTATTAATTTGTCAGTAAAATCTTGGTCATTTGATCAGAATTATTGAGGCAGAGACGCCCAAGATGAAAATTAGGAACATTAAAAGATCATATCATGTTGGTTATTACCATTCAGAAGATTTGCTCCAACAAACAATGTGACTACCGGAATGGATGCGCCCCTTCAAAATGATTGTAATATAAAATGTGTTTTACCGGTCAACAACAACACAAAAATAACAGTGATCCATTTCTTTTTTAAGTTTCAGTTTTTTTCTTTCAAATAGGTTCCTATATATATATATATACCTATATATATATATATATATAACAAAAAAAAAGATAATAATTTTAATAAAAGTGAAAATATTAGTCTCACCTCTTAATCCGTATGTTCCAACCTTAAACAACACTCAATAATAATAATAATATAAAGAGAAGAAAAAAATTGTTACTAAAGTACTTTTGAACTCTTCTAATTTTCGATCCAAACATGGATCTAAAATTTTTGTCGACCCAACTGGATTACATTACATACAATGCACCAAATTTATGGAGAGAGAGAGAGAGAGAGACGTATACATTACATTACATTTACATGCCTGTAATAGTATGTGGCAATGCAGTGGCTTTAACTGGACACTGGACATATATGTCACAACTTAGCATAGTGGAGTAGTTACTATTTGTATCTCTCGTTTTGCTTAAATACTTCTTTTTACATTTTTTTTTTTTTAAAATTCAAACTATCCTTGCCTCTTTTTCCCTCCCGCATGACTCTTTTATCAGTATTAGGAAACGAGTTACAGTAATTCAGCTCCTAATTTGACTCTAGAATAATGCTTTTTCCTTCAATAAATTTTGAACTAAGAACAACCAGAGAGTAACTCATGAACTACAACCTCTTTGCAATACCATTTTGGCATCAGAACAACAAGAATAAGCATAAGCAAAATAACAGAGGAATATTCACAACAAATTTAAACAAAGTTAATTGATCATATAGATTTGTTTTTCTACATGGAGAGCTTGAAGGAGAGCAACTTGAGAGATTTGTTTTTCTTGGTTTGGAGCATTTTTGCTTGTAAACTAAAAACACAATCCTTATTATATGATCTAAAGCAAGGTCCAAGATAGAGGTACAAAAGATAATGGACGAGATAAGGTTTAATGATCAATATTTATTCATCTCATTTTCTCATAAAAAGGCTTTCTCAATAAATATATCCCATATATATAGAATGGAGATCAAATTATTACAAGAACAACTCCTCATAATTACTTCGCTCAATAATTATTATACTAGAGATTATTGAAGTATTTTGCTACAAACTGAAGCGGGGACTTATTATACCTTCCACTAACACTAATTTACTAGAATAATTTGTAATCTGCAACATGCAGTTCTTTGACAGTAAGACACCATGAGGTAAAAAAGTGAATACACTTATAGGACAAGCCACATGAAAAAGGTGGACCATAGTGTAAGAGAAAATGAGGCACAGACATAAGTTGCTAGCATAACAATTGAGCACTCTGTTTCACCGGCTCCAAATAATTGAGTAATTGTACCTGCCAGAGTCATAAATAATGTACAACTTCTTTACATGAAACTTTTGTATGTGTATAGAAGTAATATACTATATGAAACGGTGAATTCTCGCAATCATCTTAATAGACTTACTTATGCTTATTGCAGGCGGAAGGGCGTATTGAAGGAGTAAAATAAACTGGTATAATGGATCATGGTGGATAAGGCCAAAATGAATTGCACCTTTTACAATGCCCACACCTAAAATTGGTAAGGCAATGTATCTAACCACAATGATCCCCACAACAAGTGAAAGCTTCATTCCTGACCGATTTAACCCTGAACAAAGTTGAGTCAGTGTTAATTTGTTAGTAATATTTTGTTCATTTTCAGAATTATTTGACGCAAAGACGCCCAAGATGAAGAACATTAAAAGATCATGTTAGTTATTACCATTCAGAAGATTTGCTCCAACTAACAAAGTGATTGCCGGAATAGATGCGTCCCTGCAAAATGATTGTAATATGAAACGTGTTTTACTAGTGAATAATAATTTCCAATAAAAGAAAAAAAGAAGTAATAAATAATCTATAACTATTAAAATAGCTTGGGATATCCCATTTTTGTATACACTTTTTATTAGAGACTTTTACCCTTCATTTTCATTAAGTAATTATTATATTTCTCTAGATTTCATTTTCTCCACACCAGTTAACTCCTCCCTTTCTTCCTATACAAAATTAACTGCACACTCTCACTTTTTTTTTTTTACATCCATCATCTTTCTCTTTTATTTTATTTTATTTTATTTATAAAGAAATGTACAGAGGTGCGAAGTGCCTTTCATCTCCTAATAAAGATAACAAAAATTCATTTTCTTGATTACTTACGGGAATGAAATTTGATCATGACAAAGTAAGTTGTTACTTGTCAGTTGTCAGCATATATTTTTGCTTCTATAGTGTATTATGGTTCTAATATTGGTAAATTAATCAAATAAAACAATTTGCAAGAACCTGATACCTACATTATGCCACGGTTAGCAAGACAAGGAAACTTACCCTAGCATGGATGCAGAGTCTTCAATCACACGTAAAGGAGCATCATCTCCAACAAACATCTTTTGGAATGGAGGAACTACACCAATTATTAGACCAAGAATCTACATTTGCAAAGAGACAAACGTTGTCAATAAATAAGG
>PYAF01005740.1:1754724-1764795 GCA_007407185.1 Glycine tomentella
TACGCTTGCTTCTAGTTTTAATTTCATTTAATCGATTCACATACAACAACAACCACAACATTATTCTTCTTTATCTTGTATCCAACTTATCGATCAAAATTATAGTTTATTTGGCCAAGCAATCCTCGTTGGGAACGACAAATCCCTTACTTTCACTCTATTACTTGAGCGACCGGTGCACTTGCCGAGTACGCAACAACCATCAAGAGTACCATTATTTAAGGGGATCAATATGACAATATTAAAATATCATGTAATTAAATTACTAATTTATTATGCATGAAAAAAATAGTATAGACACAAACAGTAGGAATTATGTATGTAATGGCAGGAGTTGTGTTTTGCTGGTTCATCTCACATCTTGTGACTTGTATATGAGCTCTTACATATGAACATATTATCTAATTAAGTGATTGAACACAAATACTTAATATATTGAAGTTAATGTTAAATCTTTTAGATATTCTTTGAATTTAATTTTGATAAAAATAATTTTTAGACAAGTTTTATTTACCTCCTAATTAAACTCTGGATTAATCTAAGACTCATTTTTTCTAATGAACCAAAGGATTAAAAAAAATATTTTTTTTCTTCCGATAAGAACACAATCAATATAAATAGATTTTACACTACTATCTAATCATAAATTATCATGTATGTATAATAAATTTAATTAACAAATTTTATACTATTAATATATTAGCATATAAAAATTCAACATTCTTTACTAAAATACATGGGTGGTCAATATAAAAAGGAAAAAAAAAATACAGGGCAAGGCCTCCTCAACAACATACATGAGATTCCCCGGAGCACACTAAATTTGACGGCAAGCATCCTCAAGAATCACATTCCTGATCAGATCGCATTTTCAAAATTAAAGTATAATTTATTGAGTTTGTTTGGAAAAGAAAAGAGATTTGAATTAGATCAAACTTTAATTTGACAGGCGGATTCTCCAATAGAATTAAATTAATTGTAGGGAAATGACTGATTTGTGGGACTCTATATATTTTGAAATCCTGAGGCGACAAGTGGATAAATTATACTAAAGTAGAAAAGACAACTCCATATTAACTTAGAATTCCCATGGAAATGAAATAATTAAAGAGAACGAAAAGATTTATCTAATGGTTTAAGAGATCAGCTCTAATGCATGTAGAGCTTATCTAACAACGGAATCCAATGGTGTTACGTCGAAAAATGGTAACTTCGGACCAAAAGGGGCACATATAGCATTAGAAAGTGTTCGATGTTGCTCAGTTTATTTTAATCAATGGGATCCTAAAGTGTAATGCGTTGACTGATAATAATTACATCATATTAATATTCCTACCTAGTACCTACTTTCCTCCCTTGCAAAATGTCATTTTGTTGCCAAACGCAATATGTTCCTTCTTGGAACACACTTTAAATATGAATATCGGGGCCACTTGAATGCCAATATTCACACTAATTTCATTTTTATTTTACAAGAAACTAACATAATTCATCTCTCTTCTAATGAAAATTTATCTATTTTAAACCAAACTTTAACTAGCTAAATTGGTATAGATTACACTTCTCTCTCTAATGGATGAAAGTATTTCAACACCCTCTTCTTGTATTACAATTAATATAACTCCCTGGCCCTCATACCATGATAGAGTCGAGTATATTGTTTTGGATAGAAAAAAATTAAGAAGAGAAAATGACGTCCCAATTTAAGGCAGAAAAAATATTCAAACTCAATATATTTATCAATATACTTACATTTATCTTATACAAAAAACAAGTGAAAGTTTAAACCTACAACCTATCATATATGAGACCTTGACTTGTTGCATTCAGTCAACTACTTGAAATTAATAGAGTATATTATATTTCACTCTATTTTTTATTTACATCTAATAACTTTGAAATTCCCTTTCATATTGTTTACTGCCTTTATTCTATTTTTATAAAAAAATATATTTAAGTAGAGATACATTAATTAATGAAATAAAAAAATAAGAAAAAAATGGAATAATTTGAAGAATATTTTTGGGAAATTAATACTTATCAGTGGAAAACAAAGTAGAAGAAAATGCAACATCATTAACTATACTAAATTCATTTAAAAAATATTAACTAAATTAATTAAATCCCTTCTCGCAAAATATAAAATCAGCCGTAGTTAGCTGTTTATCTCCTTATTATTTCATTATTTTCTACTCTTCCCACCAAACTTTATACAAATACGTAAGTGCGGAAGAGTACACACATTCATCACCTTCTGAGTTGGTGTTGGTGTCCACTTTAACATAGAATATTTGGATAATTGCAGTATCAAGAGAATCCAAACTTGACAACATGTATTTTTTTTAGAGAAAAATAAGAATTAAATCTAAGTTATTCAGTTTTGAGAAAGCGATAAATTATCCTCTTTATATAAACCACACATAGAACTTTTACTTTTTTTTTTTTTTATCAGTACACATAAGAAATGGTATATTAATTATTTGGTGAGGTTTAATAAAATTAAAACTATACAAATAATATAAATTTGGAGGAAAGAAAAACTATTTGTAACTCGTATCTGTACTATACAGATACATGCGATCGACCCCATCGAATTGTTCTTTAAATAATATTTATATATCAATACATCTCAAAGTAAGAGTTTATACAATACAATTGTCTTATATGTTGCGTTTAAAAAGAGAAAAAGAAAAAAAAATGTCTATATTCAACATTAATAAAGCATATAACGTAAACAGCAGAAGATTACAAATCAAAATAATAATGATAAATAAAGCAATGATCCTTTTGTTAGACTCACGCAGTATATGTGTGTACTATATAATACAATAATAATAATATAGAATATATATATATATATATATATATATATATATATATATATATAAAGAGAGCTTCAATGTTGATTAGTTGCAACACTACCAAATGGAACAACCAGACGAGGATAAGTTTCACCACTGTGGTGATGAAAGTTTCCTGCGACATTCATTTCCCCCAAAGGGGGGCAGTTTTTGCCACCGGTTCCGGGGATATAAGTGCATGTAGAAGGCCCTGAGGGGGTCACAGGACCCTTGTCTAGAGACATAAGGTTCAGTTTTTCCTTCATGTTCAATACCCTACCAGCTAGGTTTGGCTGAACATGAACCACAGCAACAAGAAGAATCAGTGCCAAAATAAAGTTTAGAACCTTCATGGTGTTTGTTAATTTGAAAATTGGAGGAAGCAAGACAATTGATGATGAATCTCAATGGGGGTGATGGACCTATTTATAATGGTAGCCTAATAGCCTTTCGAGTTGAGTCTACTATAATTGTGTCACTCATGTCTTTGTTTTACGATTTAATTTTGACTATTGATTATACTAGTATTTAGTATTTGACAAAAACGTCATCAGATATGAATTATTCATGTGCTGGATTAATTCATGGTGTACAGAGTTTTTGACTTGAAAATTAATTGGATCATGGCTATCCCTTTCTCTCCACTTTCTTTTCCACGTAATTGATATGTAGCCTAATTGAATCGTACTGCTGTTAAAAAGGACCTAGTTCAAATATGATAATTAATTAATTTAACTTTGGAGAACAAGTTCGGATAGTTAACTACTTGCCCTCCTTGATATAGAAAAGTCTACGTTTGGGTGTGAGAAGAAGCAGACGGTCAAATTTGAGAAATTTCTTAATGACTAAATGTAACTGTATAATTAAGGATAAATGATGATAATAACTACATACATAAAAGCATGCATTATATTATTTATATATGAGTAATGCTATTTTGACAATAAATTTTCATAACAAATCTTACAAAAGGAGAAAAGTTTGAAGAGAGAAATGTATAAGACAAATGATATGATAAAAAAAATGAATTAATTAATGGTATTGTAAAAAAAATGTTTTAAAAAATATAAGAAAAATATTTTATTAAGAGAGGATAAATACAGACAAACTATAAGATCTATACCAATCAGAAAAGAAAAAGAACATTAAACTTGTCTTGTCTCCTCATACAAATACAAGATATATATTATCCACTTTGGTAATGGTTTAAGTTTGATTACAATTTTGTTCTTAAAAAATGTCTCAATTAAGTTAAGAAATAAGGGTATTTATAATAAATTATTACTAATCTTAATTCATAAGCAATATAAGATCAATTATTTTGATATACCAAAACAATGGCTTTCCAGTCAAGACTAAGAGCTAGAGGATTTATCCGCTTAATTCTTCCTTCAAGCATCAAAATAGACAATACTCAAATACACTGAATTTGAAAATATAATGGATTTGTGAGGTTAGGATATGTATGAAGAGACAACAAAAGCACTTTGATAGGTGAATAACTCCTCCAAAATAATTTTTTTTAGAATATCAGATCAATGAGAAAGATATTTTTTATATAATTTAATTTGCTTGTAAAAGAAAAAGTAAATCGAGTGTGTAATTTGAATATGTGTTTTATGTCATACAATTAAAATATGCATGAATTTAAGAACTCTAGCTAAAACTAACTTTACCAGGTAGGGACATTCCCAACAGTTACAGGGCTTTTCTTATGCAAACTCAAGCGCACACGCAAGCAAGCAGACGTCTGAAAGCTACCATGACTTACATGAGTAAAACTATATATATCAGAGTAACTAACTTTTCCATGACAATAAGGAAATAAAAAGTTGGTCAGATCCTGCATTTAGCAATAGGTGCAAGTATTTGATAGTAAAGTGGGGTAGGTAGAATCTAATCGCAAATATCACATTTGAATCTTGTTGTTACGTACGCTAGTGCTAAATAAATTACATGATCGAATCGATAGTGAAGTGCTGCTATCAATCTGAGAGTATATCAGTATATGTCAATTTTTTTTTATCAGAAAAATTAATTTATTAGTTTTATTAGAATCCTCAGTAAAAGAGAGATTCAAACATGTAATCTCTCTGTCTCTTTTAATTTATTCATCTTTAATTAAGTTTCACTTTCCAACCATTAGACTGATAGTATATATATCTCTTTTATTAATGTATCTTACCATATCAAATAAAATATTGAGGTATTATTTAGTTAAGGAAGTGTCTATATTGCTAAAATAGAAAAGAAAGATAGTAGTTTTGTCTAGTTTACTTTGATCTCTCTAAAATACCAAGGTCATGAATATTTTCAACGGCTGCAAAGGTCTTTTCTATGGTATAGTGGGAATAATTCTTAAGAAAACTGCATGGGGTTAGCTGAGACAAAATTTGCCTACCAAAATCAGGTGGTAGTTTAATGGTAATGGATTTGAAACTGCTTAACTTAAGCTTACTAACTAAGTGAAGCTGGTAATTTCTAGTTGATTCTGACATTGTTTACTTTTCACTTTTATCTTATAAGTATGGTAATATCTTGTAACTTGTCTTTATTTATCCCAATGACATGGTTTAAGGTCAAGATGTGGGTGGAGTTTAATGTTCTTTTTCTGTTCATTATTGATACTGTAACTTATCTTTATATTTATCCCTTTGATATGGCCTTGTAAGTTGTAAGCCTTTTATATTCAGGTTAGTATTCTATTACGTTTCTAAATAATTTTTTTCCCATTTATCAAAAAAATTACTTACAAAAAATTATAGAGGGATTATATGATAGAAGATGCTACAACATAATTTCAAACACACTTCTTTTAATATATTGTGTTTTGTATTGATTAAAATTTATTGAAAATTATATAATTATATATATAATTTTCATTTTTACAATTATGAGTTATTCGTTAGAATCGTTATATTAAAAGAAAAAGACAGATAAGAATGAGCCGAATTTTGTGTTAATTAATTGGTTTATATTGATCTGTACTTGTACGAGGGATTATCTAGTGTTAATGTTTCAATTTATCATTGTCCATTAAGTAATAAACATCTTAATCATCACTAAAATCAATGCTTTGCCGAGAGCAGAATTAATTACATTAATGAATTTCAACTAAATAATTCGTTTCGATGGCCTTAAATTTGTTCAAATGTTTGAATTTGTTGAACAGTACTTGGAGCTACATGTACTCAGAAAGTGATGAACGTCAAAATAAGCTTTAAATCTAATTCATTCAGTTTTGAAAAAGCGATAAATATAATTACCTCTAATTATAAACCACACATAAAGTGACATATTAATTATTCGGTTAAGTTTAATAAAATTGAAACTATACAAATAATAATAAAAGCAGTAGTATAAAAAAATATTTGTAACTTTTAATACATATCCATGCACTACCATCAGATTATTCTTTAAATAATTAATACTTTTATACCATACATCTCAATACAATCAAAAAGAGTGTGTTGCATGTATCAAACATTAATAAATTAAGCACACAACATAAACTGCAGAAGATTACAAATAAATATTATAATGATAAATAAGTTAACCAATGATCCTTTTGTTAGCTAGATAGACACACGAATAAACATAATGTAGTAATTAACATTGTAGTGTTTGATTTCTTCCAATATTACTGGAGCGTTCACCCTTCGCCAAAAAGTGTGCTCTCAGCTTAATTAAAACTTATAACAAGAAGAGAGGTTTCCATGCATAAGAGAGCTTCATTGAGGATAAGTTTCACCACCGTACGTGGTGCTGAACGTTTTCTGCGACATTCATTTCTTCCACAGGGGGGCAGTTTCTGCCACCGGTTCGAGGTATATAAGTGCAGGTAGAAGGCCCTGAGGGAGTCACAGGACCCTTGTTTAGGGACATAATAAGACTCAGTTGTTCCTTCCTGTTCAATACCCTACTTGCTGCTAGGTTTGGCTGAACATGATGAAACACAGCAACAATCAGAATCAGTGCAAAAATGAAGTTTATAACCTTCATGATGTGTGTTTGTTGAGTACTGGAGGAATTAATTAAGCAAGACAATTAATTGATGATGCATCTCATGGGGGTGGTGGAGCTATTTATACATTTCTTTCGTACGAGTTGATGTCTATTAATTGTGTGACTCATGGTTCTATTAGTGTTTGAGAAAAACGTCATCACATATGAATGAGTCATATACTGAATTAATTCATGGTAGTGTACAGAGTTTTTGACTTGAAAACTGGATCATGGCTATCCCTTTCTTCCACTTTATGTATCCACGTAATTGATGTAACCTAATTGAATAGTACTGTTAAAATTGATTTAGATCAAACATGATAATTAATTTAACTTTGTGAACAAGTTTAGATATTTAAGTACTTGTACGTTCTCCCTTGATATAGATCAGTCTACGTTTTGAGTGAGAAGAAGCAGATGGTCAAATTTTTTGAGAATTTTTTTACTATATCCGTCAGTAAATTACTACATGTAAATACTAGAGTTAGTTGTAACCATGCTGCCATGCGATGTACGCTTATAAATACCTCTTATATTTTAATATTTTTATTTTCATAATATTAATTAATTGTTTTTATTATGTGGGGTTTTTTATTAGTTTTTTAAATATTATTTTTCTACTATTTATCATAGTAACATTTATTTTATTTTTATTGAGATTGTAGTATTATTTTATTATTTTTTATTTATTTATTAGTATTTTTATATTCACTATTATGTGATCTTTTATTATGCGTGATCTATTACGTTTTAAGTGAGAAGAAGCAGATGCTCTAATTTTTTGAGAAATTTCTTGGTACGATATCGTCACTAAGTGACTCAATATAACTATATAAGGATAATTAAAGGATAATATTTATATGCATAAAAGCATATATTATGTTATTTTTATAAGAGTAATGTTATATTATCAACATATTTTCGTAATATATCTTACAAATGCGCGCAGAAAAGTGAGATGAGAAAAGAGAAATGTACAAGATAAATGATATGAAAAAATGAACTTTAGGTATTGTAAAAAACTGTTATTGTTTTTTTTATAATTTGCTTGCTTGGAAAAGAAAAAGTGAAAATTAAGACTGTGTATTTGAATATGTATTTATTTATTAATTTATTATTTAAAAAAGTAATATAAATGCTTTTGATATAAAAATATCAATTCAAATTTCCAAAGTGTATATGTTTTATTCCATACGACAATTAAAATATGCATGCATGAATCAGTAACTCTAAAGCCAACTTTACTTGGTGGGGACATTCCCAATATGCACAGGGCTTTTCTCATGCAACTCAAGCACACACGCAAGCAGACGGCTGAAAGCTACCATGACTTACATGAATTATACTGTATCCAAGTAACTTTTCCACGACAATAAGAAAATACAAATTTGGCCAGATCCTGCATTCCGCATATAGGTGCAAGTAATCTGGATAGGAAAGTGGGGTAGGTAGCAAATATCAATAGTGAAATCTAATCTCAAATATCACTATCACATTTGAATCTTGAAGTTAAGCTAACCAAATAAATTACATGCATGATCGGTAGTGAAGTGTTGTTATCAGTCACATATATGTGAATGGAGTTTACCTCATCAAATAAAATATAGAGGGGTTATAGAGTTAATTAGTTTTAGTTCGTGACATGGAAAGGAAAGAAATTATTTCTTGATGGTTACAATGTGTTCATAAATTTTGTTATAACTAGACTATTTTTATACAAATTAATTCTCTCTCTCTCTCATTTTAATATGCTAAAGAAGGTCTTGATCAATATTTTAAAATGGTTGCTCAGGTCTATTTTGCATGTGGGGCATATATATACTTTTAGTCTTCTAAAATTTTATGATTGTATAATTTTGATTTCTCAAAAAAAATATTATTACACATTTTTTTAAAATTTAATAAATTTGGTTTTATTGTTAATTTGCCATTAATTTTAAAAAAAATTAATATGATATCTAAGTGATGACATGATAATAATGTGACGAGTGACCTACCAATCCAAAATATATACTGACAAGGCACTCACATTGTGCTTACATGATAGTACTTAATGATCAAAATTTGAAATGTTGTCCAAATGAAATTGGGATTTGTTACAATCAGGATCTCATTCGAACAATTATCAATGTCATGTTATCATATCAACCACACTATCACGTCAGCATGTTAATGACACATCAGCACTTAGTTAAATGTCACATCATCAATTTGTTAATACATTGACTACAGACTAAGGTGGACTAAATTTGTTAAACATTAAAAGCGTTGAGACCAAAATGTACAATTAGATTTTTGAGTAACTAAAATTAAACAATCATAAAATTATAGAGGCCAAAAGTGGATTTAAGTTTTGGTGGCGTCTAATATGAACCCGTGCGTTTAGGAACTCACCGGTGAATCAATGCTTTTTACTTGTTATCACAGGTAATTTATCGGAAGCAAAAATGAAAAAGAAATAACCAACACAAGAAAAAAAAGATAAATTATATTTTAATAGAGAAAGATTACCTGTTTATTAGATTACAGATTTGAAATTAAAAATAGACTACTTGTTCAACCGGTAAAGCGGTAGAAAATTTTTTCCCTAATATTATCAACTATTTCCCACCGCCGTGCATTTTCTGCCACTCACATGTCATTCATTCTAAAAATTATTTAAAGTATATAATAACTAAAATGGATTTTACAAAATTCTGCTTCGTTGGTGCTCCTACTATCACAATATTCGCCATATGGACCAGTCACAACTCAACAATCAACAACATAACGTTAAAAAAAATTATTTATTTTATTAGGTTTGAAAAAAAAACAGGTTTCAAATTAATTTTATGATATTTATTTTTACTTAAAATAAATATTTTTTATGTTTCTTTCATTTTTTTTAAAACGTTATTTTATTATTTTTTTCATTTTCTAAAACTTTTTTGATATTTTTTAACATGGTTTTTGAAATTTTGAATTTCATTTAATATTAGAATATATTGTCCCTAGGGTTTTATAAGACTTTAAACTATTTTTTTACTTTTATAATTATTAACACAAAATCATTTATAATTATTAAAACTCAATAAATTAAATAACCAAAAAATTAAATTATAAAACAATTATGAAATTAATAAATATAATAAATCAATTAAATTAATATATGGGTAATTAAAATATTTAATAAATTCATTAAGATATATTTTATATATATGTATATGAATATTAGAAAATATTATTA
>PYAF01005740.1:1764895-1779285 GCA_007407185.1 Glycine tomentella
ATTAACACAAAATCATTTATAATTATTAAAACTCAATAAATTAAATAACCAAAAAATTAAATTATAAAACAATTATGAAATTAATAAATATAATAAATCAATTAAATTAATATATGGGTAATTAAAATATTTAATAAATTCATTAAGATATATTTTATATATATGTATATGAATATTAGAAAATATTATTACTAGCATATATTTGTTTAATTTATTAAATTGTTTTGTTTAGGAAATGTTAATAATATAATCTTATAAATAATTATTTTATAAATAATATTCAATTAAAAAATTTATTAACAAAATAAAATATAATTATATATTTTTTAAAAATATTTAAAATTTAATATTAATAAAATTACTTAAAACTAATATAAAACAAATTAAAAGTGACGTCCGACTTTAAAGTCGTAAAGTGGATTACGACTTTAAAGTCGTAAAGTTACTTGACGTACCTCCTTTTTCATAAGTTACTACGGTTTACGGAAATTACGGTTTCTATTAATTTTTTTTCTTCCTTTTCTATTTGACCCTTACATCACAATTGTCGTCGTTCTTTTGCAACTCCCACCACCAAGCTTGCAGGACTCACTGTTTTCATCGAAAATGACCATTAGCAAAAATCTGCAAGTCCAAGGGAGAAAATGCCAAAATTAAATCACGTTCGATCCGTTGGTGCTAGCCAAGCTACTATTCCTATGTTTATGCACATTTTAATTTGATATAATTAATTTAATAAATATAATAATTTTAGTTAATTATGATATTAAATTTTAAGGTAGTAGTTGTAAAATTAATATAAGATGTAATATAAAAAATGTTGTTTGTTTAATTTAATAAAATTTATATATTTTAATAATTTGAATAATTTGAAAGGGCAAAAAAATTTAATTTCCACCTTCTCCCTCCAAGCCATGATTCTGATTGCTCATCAAGTGCATTGCACTCTCCCACGATCTCTCACATTTGCATCTCAATTAACAAGTTACGGGTTCATATTACGTAAACATTTGTTTAATTTATTAAATTATTTTCTTTAGGAAATGTTAATAATATAATCTTATAAATAATTATTTTATAAATAATAGTCAATTAAAAAATTCATTAACAAAATAAAATATAATTATATATTTTTTAAAAATGATTTTAAAATTTTGACTATATGTAATGTTAGCTTTTAGATAAAAAGAAACACAACTACGTTAGCTTTTATAAAATTTTAAAAATGTTTATGACTTTCAAGTAGTAAAGTACATTGTGCATTTTAACTTTAAGCAAATTACTTGATGCACCCCCTTTTCTCATAAGTTATTACGTTTAATTTTTTTTCATTTTTTATTATTATTTTTTTCCTCCCGATTAGAGTTGGGGCTCCGGTGGGGACGGCGGTAGTGGTGTTTTCCTTCGTAGCTTCATCTTATTTTGAAAATATATTTTGATTTAATACCGGTTACCTTCCCTCTCATCAACTCTTCTCCACCACCCATCGTTTGTTTTTTGCTTCTGTCGGATACTGCTTTTCTTTTTTCTTTCATTCTTAATATATTTTATTTCTGTCGGAGTGGTTTTTTGTTTCCAGTTTCAAAATTATTAAAGATTAAATCCAGATTAAGTTTTGAATGCTGAGTTTCAGTTTCCAAATATTAGAACCTGTTGTACATTGGCAAAGTTAGGGGCAGAACGACGCACAAAATGGAGAGCCAGAGCAGCGGCGCGGGACAAGAGAGAGGGAGAGCGACGGAAAGTTCAAACTGAAAAAGAAAGGAATTTTTTCATTGTTCAGATTTGTATCGAGGTTGTTCAAAGATGTGGGTGCAGAAGTATGGAAACTGGAAAGAAAGAGAAAAAAAAACAAACAAAAAAATAATTTATTTTTTATTTAATTTTTAATTTTTTTCGGTTACAAACCTATTATCACATGTAAAAAGCACTGGTTCACCAATGAGTCCCTAAACACACGGGTTCATATTAGAATCGACCTTAAGTCTGTTGTGGTTGTTGTGATATGGTCACAAGGGATAGAATTTTTGGTTGATGGCACGATAAAAGGTACGACAGTTCACGTTGATCCTTAATTATCGACTTCAATAGTGGCACTTGTAGAGACTTTGGCGTTCAAGTTATAATGTATTATGTATAAGGCAGTTGTGAATGATTGAAAACTACCTTTATCTTGGAGGAGTCCTCCTATATATTTAGGCATAATTTGGTTGGAAAGGGTGTAAGGTCCGTTAAGGTCCACGTGTAAGATTACCTAACCATATGTGATTGGTATTCCATTATTTAAGCTCGAGTATAACCCTTATCTGGGTAAAATGGGATTAAGTGCAAGTGTTAGATTTTAGTTGTTTGATCCTTGTATTTCTTAGGATAGTTTCTTTTATTTCAGGATAAATAGGAAAAGTTGGTATGACCTCCATAATAGTTGTCCCAAGTCAAATGATGCTTAGAATAAACAATGTTAACTTAAGAGTGTTAAAGTAAATATTATATTCGTAACAGTTGTAGCCAAGTCAATATTACTTACTGTTTAGATTAAGCAATGCTAACTTAAGGTTTAAGGTGAATATCTCCATAACATTGGTCTATAGGAAATGATTCTCTAAAATTTGCACGGGTTAGCTTAGACTAAATTTTCGTGCCAAAACCAGGTGGTGCTTTAAATTTAGGGGTAAAGGATAATTAGAATTGTTTAACATTAAGCCTATAATTAAGCTAAATAGAGTTGGTGATCGATTTTTTGTTGATTTTGACACTATTTGGTTTCCACTTTTATCTCCAAAGTATGGTAATAGGAGATATGTACGATGGAGGGATTTAGTCTTGTTAAAGAAGACTAGTCATGTGCCTCTGCTTTTGTTTTCTCAATATGTGCTCTATCTAGAAAGGTTCTATTGGGAACATGTTTGATTCTAACATGATGTTATTGGATTGACAATTCTAGCCTAAGACACTCATCAAATGGGCGATAATTTTGGACAGAGATAGGGAAAGAGGGGAAGAAAAAAAAAATGAAAGTACCCGAGAGGGGCTATGCTACATGAAAATCACCTCCGGCAAGATATGTGGTGAAAGCATATTTGTTGTTTATGCATGGTTACAACTTACTAGGTGTGGAAGAAATTTTTAGTGGTTTTACAAAGCCAACTTTTATTTTATTACAGTGTTAGTCTACTACAGCACCCAAGGCCAACAAAGTTAAAAGATAATTGACGACAGATAATAAAACATAACAATTTTTAAGTATAAGATCAAAATAGTCAAGTTAAGATGAACAGACAGACCCAAATGAGTAAATAAACCTAATATTTATATACCATACATCTCAAAATACAATTAACAACAGTTTATATATATATATATATATATATATAATACAATTGTTTTATATGTTCTAAAAAAGGAAAACTGCCTACATAAACTGCTGAAGATTACGAGAAAACATGTATACAATAATGATAAATAAGTTAATCAATGATCCTTTTGTTAGAGACACACACACACACACACACACACATATATATATATATAATATAGTCTTTGATTTCTTCCAATTATTGGAGAGTTAATTCACCCTTCACCAAAGTGTGCTCTGAGCTTAATTAATAAAACTTATAATCATAAGAGGTTTCCATGCTTAAGAGAGCTTCAATGTTGATTCTTTGAAACACCAAATGGAACAACAAGGCGAGGATAAGTTTCACCACTGTGGTGCAGAGCGTTTCCGGCGACATTCATTTCCTTCACAGGGGGGCAGTTTGTGCCACCTGTTCCAGGGATATATGTGCATGTAGAAGGTCCTGAGGGAGTTACAGGACCCTTATCATCTAGAGACACAAGGCTCACTTGCTCCTTCATGTTCAATACCCTACCAGCTAGGTTTGGCTGAACATTAACCACGGCAAGAACAAGAGTCAATGCCAAAATAAAGTTTAGAATCTTCATGGTGTGTGTTGGAAATTAAACTCGATCGACTACTTTAGAGAATTAATTGATGACGCATATCAACGGGGTAGAGGTATTTATATTGGTAGCTTTTCGAGCTGAGTCTATGAATTGACTCATCATATCATATCATAGCTTTATTTTACTACTTATACATGAATTTTGACTATTGATTTACTAGTATTTAGTATTTGACAAAAACTCATCAGATATGAATATGCTGGATTAATTCATGGTGTACAGAGTTTTTGACTTGAAAATCGAATCCATGGTTATCCCTTTCTTCCACTTTCTTGTCCACGTAATTCATATTTGGCCTAATTGAATAAATAGTGATGTTAAAAAGGATTTAGATATCAAATATGATAATTAATTTAAATTAATTTCTAGAACAAGTTTGGATGATTACCTATAGTTGCTCTCGTTGATATAGATCAATCTACGTTTTGAATGAGAAGCAAATGCTCAAATTTGAGAAATTTCTTGGCACTATCGTTACCAAATGTAACTAAATTATCTTTGAAATAAAATTTGTTTCTTTATTATTTTTATTATTTTAAAAAGTAAAGTGTCGTTTCAAGTTTATGTTTAATACCATACAATTAATTAAATGCATGAATTAAGAATTCTAAACCCAACTTTACTTGGTGGAAACATTCCCAACAGGCACAGAGCTTTTCTCATGCAAACTCAAAGCGCACACGCAACGCAAGCATGCATATTGCATACGTGTGAAAGCTACCATGAGTTACATGAGTTATATATAACTTTTCCTAAGACAAAAAACAAAAAATAAAAGTTGGTTAGATCCCGCATTTGGCTTTTAGGTGCAAGTAACTGGATACCAAAGTGGGGTGGTTTAGCATATGGTGAATCTAATTATATCAAATATTACTATCAGACTCATAGTATATGTAAATGTAGTTGACCTCATCAAATAAAATATAGCGGCCGGGTTTATATATTATTTTTTTTGAGTTTAAATATATTTTTGTCTCAGTTATTTAGTATTTTTATTTTTATCCTTAAAAAATTATTTTAATCCTTATAAAATGTGTTTATTTTAATTTTTTTTTTACATTAAAGCATTTTAGAAATAACACTTTGAACAGTAAAAAATATGTTAAACAAAAAAAAGGTTATCTAAGATGTTTTAAAGATGAAAAATAAAATAAACACATTATAATGACTAAAATGGAAAAAAATTACAAGAGCAAAAATGAAAAAAAGGTGCTAAATTACATGAATGAAAAATGTATTTAAACACTTTTGATGATAAAAGGGTTATATTGACAGTGGGAAAAATATATATCGTCATTTAATTAGAATTCATTATAATGATTATATACAATAAATTTATTGATTTTTATGATAATTATTTTAAAAATCACATGTAAACGGTGGATTATGATTCAACTGTCAACTGCATAACTATTGAACTCTTACAATAATTTATACGCATTGTTGAATTAATTAAATTAGAATCATTTTGTGGCTTATATATTAAAATAAGAAAAAGGGAATTGTACATACGACCGAAAGAGCCAAATTTTGGGATTAGCGGATGCTAATGGTTTGAATGACATGCAGTTGTGCACTCAGTTGATCATCATGCGTTGACTAATAAATAAATACTCAAAAATCAGTTAAACTTAAATCAATGTTTTGCCGTGAGTAGTGTTTTCATTTCATTATTAGGTCATATTTAGATAAGGAATTCTTTCTTTTTTATTTTTGCTCCTCTTTTCCTTTGTTTCTTTTTACTACAAAAAAAAAAATTGAAGAATTTAAAATTTATGAGAATTTGATCACTTTATTAAACTGTTTTTATTCTTGAAGTATTTGTCTTGATTAAATAATTTTTTTATTTAAATAAACTGATTTAGTTTCTATCCAAAAATTTATTTATCCAAAACAAATACTTAGAATTATTATATATAAGAAGTCGAGACGGAGGGGGCAGTTCTCATCATTATAAGAATTATTCAGATTTGATATCCAAAAAAGTTGTTTTAATATGTAGTGTTAATTAAATTCGCTTAAAAATCGTATACCTTTCTCAGAAATATTCATATATCCAAAATAAAGTTTAACTAATGAATTCCTATTGTAGAAAACTTTTTAGTGGCTGCAGCTTGAATTTTTTCGTCTGAATTTGTTGAACAGTTGTTGGAGCTACAATAATACATGTACTCAGAAGTGAACGTCAAAATCTATGTGCTTAATAAAATGCTTGGAACCAGAAATGTTGACTAGATTCAGAGTCATGCATGCAGGTGTGATGAAGCAAAGTTGTTAATAAACACTTCCTTAGGACTTAGGAGGAGACTTCGAATCCAACAAGCTAGACACTGTGATCCTGGAGACAGAAGATAGTGCAAAATCCTCTAACATCAACCAATCAAATAGGAATTTCCTGATTATTTACTGCGTGTGTGTGTGTGTGTGTGTGTATATATATATATATATATATATATATATATATATATATATATATATGTGTGTGTGTGTGTGTGTGTGTGTGTGTGTGTGTGTGTGTGTGTAAGAATAAAACATTTTTTTTTTCCGTTTGAAAAACAAAAAGAAAGAGAAAGTGCTTGGAACTAATATATTGAGAGCATAAGAATATTGTTAATAATTAAACTCTGAGGTTCAGATTAAAGGAATTGAAAAAAGAAAAAGCATTGATGATACCCAGCTGTGCATGAACTTCGTAAGCACATGGAAGCCAGAGAAAGAATAGTGCGTA
Organism: Glycine tomentella; assembly: GCA_007407185.1. Lineage (NCBI taxonomy): Eukaryota > Viridiplantae > Streptophyta > Magnoliopsida > Fabales > Fabaceae > Glycine > Glycine tomentella. The sequence goes on from PYAF01005740.1 coordinate 1,771,590, forward strand.
AAGCATAATCAACCAACAAGTGATGAGAATATTCCTTAGCTAGCCACAAAGCGAGACTTATATCTTTTTATTACAGTGACATATTCGCATATATGCTTTGTGTTTGCTTCAACACACTTATTTATTGATGCTACTTTAATTTTGAGCTGGGGTTTACGCAGCAAGATCCTTGTTTTGTTGGGTATGCGTCATTGCATATAGGAAAAAATTCACATAATTTCTTTTTTTATATATTAATAACTTTATCTAAATTTATTTTATTTAATATCTCACTTTATTCTCTTTTAAGTTTTAAATACATAATATATATATATATATATATGTTGTATCAATTTATTTCTTTTTTATATATTCCTACGATGTAATTGTCACGAAAAAGATAATGATAGCATTTGTGGTCATGTGGACGAAAAATTTAGAATATTTTAGGATAACATAAAATAAATCTTTAAAATATGTAATTTTTGATTTGAAATTTTTTTGAAATTTTATAATTGAATAAAATTTAAATTTAAAATATTTTAATATCATTCTTTCATTTTAATCTAAAGATTAAGATTAATTATTCTCATATCAAATGACATATATATATATATAATCATTAAACTTAAAGTTTGTTTAATTGTAAGGAAAAAGATTACTTAATCCCCCTAAACTTTACTTCTTTTACAAATAAATTACAAAACTTCAGTTTAATATGAATATTTGAAAAAAATAAAAGTTTAAGCATCAATTAGCGAAAATTAAAGTTCATGGTATATTTTTATATACAAGATAAAGTTTACATTTGTATAAAATGGTAAAATTTAGAGGTGACTACCCTTTTTCCTATTTTAAATTTAGAGGTGGAGTACCCCTTTTCCTATTTTAAATTCAAATTCTTCAAATAGTTAAATATTTTCTTCAAAAAAAAAATCTTCTGAGTATGCACCTATATGAATTAGAATGAGTATGCACCTATATTTCAGGAGACTCCCAACCTAATGTTACCCCAAACCCTTCATTACTGTTAGCCATTGCCAAAAATAGCCTCCTAATATAAAATTAATAAATTACAACCCATTGTTTTCAAAATATATAGGGAAACTGTCCTTTTCATATCCATGGCTCATAGGGTTACAGCCTTGTTTTTGGCATTCTGCAGCATGCATCTAAAATGAGGGGATGCATGGCAAGCTCAAGTTATTAAGACAAAAGTGTTCAAACCTCATCACGATTTATCCATAATCCCAGGAAAGCAAAGAAAGACAAAGACATGAACTGGAAGAAAAAAAATAAAGCTGGAAGCAAATAACTCAAAAACACTCTTTACAAAATGTTTTTCTTATCAGAATGATTACAACCTCACTCCAATCTAAAAAGACCCAACAATTTCCTCTAATACATTACATTTGTTAGTGACCACTCCTTTGTGGGCACGCTTCGTAACCCTCTTAAGGACCACTTGATGGCCTGAAAACAGTATAACCATTGACACCACATGCCATATTTGAGTAATCTGGATAGTATGCATAACTACCATTCTCTGTGTTTCTCATGCCTAAATACAACAGATCGGAACCGGCCACCTGCCATTGGTTTCGAATCAACCCATCAACCTGCCCATTGACGCCAGGCACACTACTCATCGGTTGAATATAATCCCTCAGTGAATCATAATGTCCACCAGACAAGCCATACCCTCCTAGGAATCTATGGCCATGATGGTAACTTTGTGATCGCTCAAACCTGCAAGAACTGGTTGAAGATCCCAAATCATCATCTGCACCCAGCAACTGTCGATTCAGCAACTGTGGTCCATTATTCAGAGACTGGAATGCTGAACTTGCCTTGGCCGTCTTCCCAATACCTTGTTCATCATCAAGCAGATCATTTATGATATCAAGGTGTGGGAACTCATCCACCAAATACCCTTGGTTCTGACGCCTGGATGTGCAGGCTGGGAACTCGGTTGACATATTGCCCAAAGATCTACTGTGTACTGGCCTGTACAAGTCATGATTTTGAACATCATTAAGCCCAGAGGGTTGATCATATTGCATGCTTCTGCTCGATTCCCTTTGAGAACTCTCAATCCACTGGGGACCATTCTGTAAAACATCCCGTGTAATCATGGTAAAAGGAACACCAGACTGACCAGCACTAGTGTCCAATCTGTCAGAGCTCTGGGATAAAAACATTGATGACACGAAGGAAGATGGTTGAGAATAGCCAGGTGATGGGATCACTCCTGAACTTGAGGAGCTGGAATGGGTCAGACTAGCAGCAGTTGAGGCCACAGGGTTCCCCATCATTGCATTTCTGTAGGATTGAGGAACATGACTATGAGTAGCTGGTGAGGGATCAGGACCCAACCGGCCAGTTGCACTCACTGAGCGTGCAAGTAGCGGAGCCGTGTGAACCATAGAAACAACAACAGGAGCAGTTGGCCTGGGACAAGGAACTAAAGGAGCACTTGAAGGTCTTGACATTATAGGCACTTGTGCCACAGATTTTTCAGTTAATCTTGCGGTTGAAGGCTTTTGAATCTCAGTTTTGGACACAGCTGGAACTGGTGATGCAGAAGTAAAAGGTGAAGATGGATCTTTATCAGTCTGTTGGGAGCCACTTGAAGATGTTTTCCTGACATGAACAGGATCTACAGTAGCACTAGTCTTGTGTTCTAACTTCATTTGAACAGAGGACAAGTTTCTGGGAGGACTAATAGGCGAGGATGGCACAGTTGATATCTTCTCTTTCTGTAGGCTTTCGTTGTCAACAGGTCTCTTTGTCTCAACCAGGTCTTTGATGCCCGGTTTATTAAGTGAAAGAACCTCCTCTTCCTATCAATGACAAAAGAAAAAACATGACATCAGCTCAGAGATAGAGGCTTCAGCGTGAAATTAAGTATAAACATACTTTTTGGTATGTAAAAAAGATATTGCATGAAGAACGAGCTTAAAGCACAAAAAAAAAAAAGGCTAAAGGAAAACTGTACAAACAAACATCAAATCAAAAACAAATTCCAGTGCCACTCCAAATCTGATCTCCCACACCTTCAAGAGAAATAAAGTCCAAATTCTACTGCTTCAAACCAATAAACAGAAAACAAAGATTCCAAGAACAAAAACAAATCATAAGAAAAAAAAAAATCAAGGGAAATAGACATCTTCATTCCAGCTAAATCATGGAGATGAACATTCAGGTAGACTTCAATCAGTTCAATGGTTTAATAGAGTGTAAGAAATGAAAAGCAAAGGAAGAAGGGAGAAGTATGATTATGAATCCATTTTAATTTTCACAACTATGTAGCCACATGGAGGACAGAAGACAGGAATAATTCAAAAATAAAATCATCCTTCCATACCAGGTGATGGAAACAAGATGAAATGGATACACATCTTTTTTCCCATGATTAATCTGTAAACAAGATAGGAATATAGAAACATCACCAATTTGTTCTGAGTTGCAAATTCAAATTATTTTCATCTATTTGCAGATGGAAAATAAATAAGGGAAAGCAAGGTGTTCAGTCATCTCTCCATTTTAAGACCCTTGTTTTATAAATCATTTGAAACTATTCTTGAAGCAAAAACTATTCTTGCTCCTCTTCAATGGTGAAAAAAAGGGTAAAAATTATTCAGGAATCTTAAATGATGAGGCACAATACTCAACAATTTAAGGAGGAATAAAATAGACAAAATGGCAAGACATTTCATAATCACAGAAAGTCATGAATAGATAAGCTTTAGAGAAGAACTTATGGTAATTTAGTAAGTATTTCCACCAAGGGAGGAAATGAGACAACCTTTCTGACAACATGCTTCTCAGCCCATTTCAACCGATCCTGTAAGGAGATTACAGCAACCTCGGACTCAGATTTGCCAATCTTACCATTTCCAGACTCATCGTTAACATCCCCAGCACCTGCTGCAGAACCAGATGGCTGACTATCTATTTCATTCGTCCAACTACCCACATCAGATGATGTTTTGCCTCGGTTCTTACCTCTACAGAAAAAAGTGTCATATCACATTAACACATGAACCATCATTGATATCATTCCCCACACACAAAGAAATACACACCTGCTAGGTGACTTTTGGACTTTATAATTTGAAAAGGAGTTTCCCTTGTGGGGGTCATTCATGACTACCGACGGCAAAGAATCAGTAGAACATGTTGAAGAACTATCATCTATCACTGAACTGCTCCTTTTCTCAGACATTCCATTTTGCATGGTTGAAACACCATCTATGCCATTGTTCATAGTTGGAGGATTAACTTCTGATGCATCGGTATCCCAATTAACAGGACTAGCATCTCTATCTTCTAAATCAAGCTGAGGCGTTTCAGCAACTCCATCTACAGAATCAGACATATCAGAAACATCTTCCATGGCATCAGGCTTTTCAGACACAGCTTGAGCTTCCTCCATGTTAAAATCATTTTTCTCATCAATAGCATTGCCTTGGTTCTTGTCAGGTACCGACGCGGCAGTCCTCTCCTCCCTCTCTTTATCCTTTCCTTTTCGGTTGTTACGTTTTTGTTTGGCCTGTAGTGAAAATAAAGGAATATCTGTCAACAATTATAAAGAAAATCAACCAACAAAACTCCCTACCACATGCACATACATCATTTTATCCCATAAATAGCAAGCAGATGTCAAGAGAAAACATCCTGGGAGCATTACAGGTTAGGACTTGCTAGCAAAATTACATCCAATTTTGGAAAATTTAGCTCAAAGGGTGGTTATTGACTAACAATATTCAAAGGGGCCTGAATGGGTTGGCCAGATACTGACTAAATCAACCTTTGTTAGTTGTTCATAAACTTAAATATTTTGTCAGAATGTCAAAATGATAATAATCAATAAATCGAAAGAAAGTAACAGAAGCATAAGTCTTACCCAAAGTGGTAAGCTATTAATCAGTTTTAAGTAACAAGACTTCTAATCTAAAGCTTTCTCTAGGGTTCTAAACCCAAAGTTCTAATGTTCTACATAAATCTCCTAGCTTTCTTAATTACTCTCCTTTTGTTCTGCTTGTATTTTTTGGTACATTATTGCTTTGCTTTTATTACTTCTTAATCCTTATGTTGCATCAGATATCCACCTAAAGCAATTTATAGAAGGCTGGGTAAGTAAGAAGGAAGAGATCTTAAGCATGCACCTCACACATAAGTATAGGCAAATTATGTAAGACAAGTGTGCGTGGAAAAACTTAATATGCCTTCAAAATACTTATATCAAATGATTTGTAAGACTTTTTTGTTTAGAGGGGGATTTTCCCTTAAATTTAAGTGTATCCAAACAAGGTATTTATTAGAAAGAAAGAATCCAAATATGTAAAATTCCACATTACTTCAGCCTGGAGTTCAGTATACAAAATCACATGGAATAGTAGCAATGAGATATCAGGAAATAGATGACTTTTCCATGTTAAAAAAAGGAAGACATTGGTGGTCACATTTACCAACTATACCTACTTGACAAAGTGTTAAATATCTCATAACAGTTGTCATCTACAATGCATGTTCTGTAGTTTAATTATCTTTTGTAGTGAAATTTATGAGAATGATTTAATTTTGCCACTTTATTGACTTCTAAAACGCAATGTTAATGTCATTTCAAACTGTGACAGACAATCAAACAAGAACTTAATTTGCTAATAAGAGAGCCAGACAATGCATAGCAAGTTAGCAACTGTGAAATGACTGAAATCAACATTCAGATATCTAAAAATCTCTTGACAATGCAGTTTCAATGTGTTCTGGACCTGTTTTTTCTTGGACTTCTTTTCCCTCTCACTCCCACGTTTTGTTTTTTGATCACTTTCAGCTTGCCATGCAGCCTCTTCCTCACGGATGAGTTCTTCTTGTCTTTTCAGAGCAACAGCTTCCTGATAGGCAACCTCAATTTTATTACTGCACCCACGAAATTAAATAATTAGGATATCTAAATTAATGCATATCTAATACCTACATGTAAAACAAAAATTATGCCTCTCCTTCCAGGTAGGTTACATATATGGGCATTACCATTAGGATCTTCTCAATCTTTTTCCGTAGTTCAAACAATTTTCTATTCTCCATTGGCAATATCACAAGGTGGATAATTTATGAAATATTATTCACTTTATTACAAATTATATTGCATTACATTCATGAGGATAAACCTTACAGAACCCAAATTTATAATTGCAAAACCATCTGAAACAATTGGCCATCAAACAACTGCTAGCTACATATCATCTCGCCTCATATGGGAATGCAATTAAGTCTCACATTCTAAGTATCACAAATTTCACTAGGCATAGCAAACAAACAAAAGTGCTCAAGCTTCAGTGTTATGTCATCAGCTAGAAACAAGAATGCTTGTAGCAAAGTTCGTAATAGCTTATTTCTCATCAACAATTAAAGGGCCTATATCTTTTACCAGATAAGAAGAGAAGTTCAAAATTCCAAAAGAGCACATACGAGCAATGACTTAATGACTCTGAAAGAAACTTAGAAACACTAACACAATCTTGCAATTTAAAAAGAATGGTCACGGCAACCTCTTGGCATAGTGTCTGAAATTACATAGGAGCTATGCCATGTAATCACAAACTATTATGAACTAGATACCATCAAAATCACAAGTTGAACACAACACCAAAAACAGATGAAATTATTTCCAAGTGATTAAAAAAAATTCAGGATTTAGATGCCATGTAAATCACAATCTCCTGTGAATTATGCAGGAGGACTCCAAAACTTGATTCATGAGGAAGTAAAACAAAAGCAAAAAGTATATACACGAGCAATTAAGCTGAGAAACATGAACACTATCAATTCATTGCAAAACAATTGCGACTACTACCTGAATATATGGGCAAGGACAAATATTTCCAAAGTCCTACGACCCAATTCTGTCAGGCACCTTTCATCAAGCTCTATAGAATCTTTATTGAAATCCTCTCCAGAATTTTCATCCTGCAAAAAATAAGTGAAAAAGGTTTCTTAGTGGATTGACTGGATTCTAAAACAGTAAAGCCAAAAGTACCATATCCATACACTTCATTGTACTTTTTTTTTATCAGCAAAAGATATTATATTAATAGAGAAAATAGTAACAGTACAAGTAGTACTGCTACGACTACATCCTAGCATGAACAGATCAGAACAGAGGTGGCTTAATGCCCAGTTAAGCATGAGAAAGACACCTAGTAATCCCCCAAGTTACTGGAGATACCATTGAAGAAGTGTAATATATATATCCACAAGTTTAACTAAGCCAAACGTGTTTCTTTTTAAACTATATATCTTAAATATTAAAGCAAGCATATACTGCATTAATGTCAGTAAGATAATACATATACAAAAATATGGCAGAAATAAAGTATGAACTCAAACTAAATTCAAATGGCGAAGGAAATAAATACTTCAGTTAGTGGTGCAGCAAATGGTAAAATTAACAATGTCAACCATGCACAAAATTATGAATAAACGAACTACTAGTTATTTGTACCTCCATTACTAGATCAAAGGGCTGGAAAATATGCTTCTGCTTCCAAAATCAATTGTCTACTTGACTTAGTAGCCTAGCTCCCTTATGGGGGACAAAATGAGTTTTAAAAGTAACTAAGAAATATCCATATTAATTTTTAACATGAACAAAATTAACTTAATATCATTTGGACCCATTCGTGTTTTTTTTTTTTCAAAAAAAAAAAAA
>PYAF01005740.1:1787539-1798678 GCA_007407185.1 Glycine tomentella
AACATCACTTTTTTCTCAGTATTCTTTTATTTATAAATAACATATTATGGATTAAATTTATTATTTTAACTAAATGTCATAATTTAGAAATAATAGAGTAAAAATTACGAATTTAATATTATAAGAAATCAAAATTACAATTTAACTTAAAATAAATATAAATCAATGTTAAAAAAGTTTAATTTGTTTGAATAAATTCATTCAATAAACACGACTTAGTTGAAAACATACCTGAACTTCTAAAAGAGAATTTAAATTAAATTCACACATTATATACTCTCCGAGAAAAAAGTAAGTATTAGTTTTAAGTATAAATAAATCAAAGATCGTGATTAATTTTATAAACGATACAAAAGTTTAAAGTTTATGAAAATATCTGGCAGTTTTGTTGAAAAGTTAAATATTTTGATAATAGTTATTTAAAAATTCTACCAATTTAATACCAATTAGTTAATATTTATTATAATTTTTAAATATCGAGAGTGTAATGTTAAAAAAGAATACTGAGAAAAAAGTGATGTTAAAAAAAAATACAATAATGAGATTTTTTTTTAAAAAAAAAATACAGTATTTGATATAGACTTGTATTTAAGCTTTTAGTGTCTTTTCAACTCAATTAATTAAAAAAAATTGTTGATGTGACTTTTTTTATTGTGATATGACTTATTTTTTATTACATTGTGGATATAATTTTTAAAATAATTATTATAAAATTAATAAATTTTTTATATGATAGTATGGAATTTAATAGTTATATAAATTAATTTTATATTGCAGTGAGTTATTCCCTCAAAAATTAAAAGACCTGTGTCGTAACCTTTTTTTCTGTGCTTCATAAAAAAAAAAAAAAATTTGCGTACAATGATGCGTAATAACTAATAAGTCTTTAAAATATATCACACATATTTTATTAAAAATAGTATTGTTCTGAAGTAAAACTGTATAGTAGAATTGTTTATAAAAAAATAATCTGTAATTAAATATATATATATATATATATATATATATATATATATAGAGAGAGAGAGAGAGAGAGAGAGAGAGAGAGAAGAAGAAGAAGAAAAAGAAAAGACCATCTTGTGGGTCCTTATAAAAATTAGCTTCACCAAAATTGACAAATTTTGTATGCAAGGCACGAAAAGAGAACTTATGTGGGCTTAGGCTCCTTTGTTTCAAATAATAATAATAATAATAATAATAAGAGAGAAATAGAACTTTGATTCGTTTATTTTAAATTATAAAAAAATTGATTTTGGTAAAATTGTTTTTTCTAATATTTCTTTTGTTTGAGTTATAAGTTTGTTTTTCTTCTGTGAAAAAAAAAGGTACAAACATATCTGAAAATTGATTTTGGTATGCCCCTAAAATTAATTATAAAAGTAAAGAAAAGGTTTAATAATAAATAAAACAATAAGTAAGTTAGTAAACCAAAGGAATGCTTGGAATTAATAGAAGTCACATTTAATTGATTTTTAGCTTAATTTGTTGTCCTTCATTATGTTCATTTTCTAGTTGACAAGAGTTCAATTATTTTTATAATGCACAAAAACACATTTTTTTATGTTCTAAAAAGTAGATGAAATTATGATCAATAAATCATCAAAACACAATTTTATTGTTATATCAAGTCACTAAAACATTGTCAATTGAATTCACATAAAATAAAGAAAATTAAACAATGTATAATACAAAATATGTATCTGGGAAAGATGGAAATGATTTATTTTGAGCATAAAACTTTTATTTATATATAAAAAATGTTATTAACATATTATCTAATATATATTTTTAATAACTGAAATTCATTCAAAGCATAAAAAATATTCTTAAGTTAATATATTTCATTCTCAATTTTATAATTGTTATAAATTCAAACTAATAATAGAAAATATGTTTTAAAAAGTATGTTACTACTAAGTACTAAGACACCTCATTATATATTAGCTCAGCGGCAATTCGCTGGCTGTATAATACAATGAATGGGCTTAGGACGTTGGACTTAGCGCGCTGAACTTGTGAATTGTATTGGGCTTGAGTTAGTAATTAATGGGCTCAATAGTTAAGTGTCTTTGTAGTTTTTACAATATTTTGCAACAAGCTTCTCTCCAGTTCGTAATTTTTGAGTTTGAGTTCACTCTCTTTCGAGTAAAAGACCTAAAAATGGAACATATATACTACATATTCATGTGTCTGCTATAAAAATATGTTAATAAGCTAGCTATTAACATTTTTGGGCAAAAATACGCTACTGTATCACATGCAATTAAAGTTATACAGACACGTGTTTCGTTAGCAAACTAGATTCAGTGCAGTCAATTTTTTTACATATTTATATTTATGCCGTCAGAACAATTATAACTGTTGGATAAAAGGTAGCCATGCCCCCTAACAATTGAATGAGATGTATCATGTATTCACAACGATGTTTCTCAAAATCTAGATATTTTTTCATAAATTAATTAATGAATTAGGTTAGGCCAAGCCCACTCCATGAATTATTGGCTTTAACAATTAAATCCAACTATTGGTTAGGTCCTTACTAGCAGGCTAAATTTGAAGTAGTCTTTATGATCTATTTGTATATTACCAGACGCAAAAGTCATCCAAACTATATGCCCATTTTAAATCATCCACCATTGTCCAAAGACATCAAAAACAGAAAAACAAAGTGTGTCTACTTTAACTTAAGAGTAGACTTTAATATTGGTACTAATTTTTCTTTAAAAAGACTAGAGAAGATTTCACTTGGGGCTAAACAAGTTTTGATTTAAACGATTTATTTACCTAGTAAAAGATACCGAATTCAATTAAAGTGGAGAATAAATGCTACAACTGTATATAGAAAATGAAATGATTTCACACTTGTCAATATAATGAGGTATAGAATTATCAGACCCATCAGTTGATGTAAATTTATTTTGCTTAACTAATAATTTTAATTTAAAGTTTTTATATATAATTATATTAAATACTAAAAAAAATCGAAAAAAATAATTATACTCAATTCAAATAAGACTCTAATAAAAAAACAGTAAAATAATTGTAGCCTCTAATATAAAAAATGGAGTTCAAATCCAAACAAGGCAACAAGTTGAATTGTGAGGATAGTGTGACATGCAAGCCATGGGTTGCAATGCAAGACCTTTCATTTGTTTACACATGGCGTGCTGCATCAACATGTGGACATATGCATGGAAGCACGTGCATTGTGACTACAATGGCAACACACTTCCCTCCCCCACACTCTCTTGAATTTGTACATTTTGCCAGTTATACGTGTACAGAATTCATAGACTTGGTTATGGTGTTGATGAAGTAGCTAGTTTTTCATAATTCAGATTCAGAATTTAGTGTTCAGCAAATGGTAGGTTGAGAGTGACTAATAGGATTTATAAATCCTCTAATAGAGAAAATCAAACTAAAGTGCACGATTGGATAAATAACTTAAAGTACATTTATTTAAAAAATAAAAAACTTAATTATCACTCTAAGATTCCACAAACTTCACCATAAAGCTTGCTAAAAGAAATTTAGGAAAGTTTTTAAAAAATATATGTTTACAAAATTTATTAAAATAAGTTATAAGTACTTATGAAAATTATAAATGATCTTTATAAAATTAAATAAATTCATAAAAGTATTCCAAATAGACAACTTTACTAGTTTTATTCAGAAAACACTTTAATAATCATCTGCAGCTGACAAGCTGAATTAGCCATCGCTTTCTTTTTTTCAAATGGTTATGGTGATTTCGTGATGTTGATTTTAATTTTAATTTTCTTATAATTAAAATTTTTCATACAATACGTAAATATTTTAAAAAGAAGGGAAAAGCCCGGCCATTCCTTCTTAACTTTCCTACTCCTTTTGCATTTGGTGTGTTCCCTTATATTTTGTTTGAGAGTTAAGAAGGGGAAAGAAGAAAATAGATCCAAGGGGAATGGAAAAAAGGAAAAGAAGAAAAATGAGGGAAGTTTTTCTTCTTATTTGGGAGTTAAAAATATATTAAGAAAGGAAAATTGAAAAAATAAGATATTTTTACAATTTTGTCATTGCTTCAAAAATTAATACACTCTATATTTTACAGATAAAACTTAATTTTGAATTTGTAGCTGAGATAATATAGTAATTTTATTACTTTTCCTTCTAAAAACCTTCAAATTGGGAGAACAACAATTTTAATGGTTTGAAGGATTTAAGAAGAGTTTTAAAAATTCTCAAATCCTTTTCCTCAAAAATTAAAACTCTCAAACAAGGAGATATTACTATCTAAACATTTCTCTTTCCTCCCTTCTCCTATAAAATCCTTCTCCCAAAGAAAGCCTTTAACATCTGACATTTCTTCATACTCAATTACTCATTGTTTTAGGCTCTGTTTGGGAGTTAGAAGGGAAAAGAAATGAAAGAGATTTTAGGGGAAAGGGAAGGAAAGGAAAGAGAGAAAAATAAGGAAAATTCGTTTCTCCCTGCTTGAGAGTTAAAAATATATCAAGAGAGGGAAACGAAGAGTTAATAAGATATTTTTACAATTTTTCTCTTATTTCAAAAATTATTACACTCTATATTTTACACTGACTGGGGTAGGATAGTAATTTTATTAACATTGACTTGGGTATGATAATAATTTTAGTTACTTTTCCTTCTAAAAACCCAAAATAGGGAGGACAACAATTTTTAGGCTTTGGAGGATTTCAGAGGAGTTTTAAAAATCCTCGAATCTTTTCCCTCAAAAATTAAAACTCTCAAACAAAGAGATATCTCTACCTAAACCTTTCCCTTCTCTTTCTTTCCCTTCAAAATCTCTCTCTCAAACAAAGTCTTTTTGGCTCGATTGCAAATATTCTTCCTTCTTCGTTCTGAATTCACTCTTGGAATAAAATAATGCTGAGTGCGAACACAAGTGTACGCGCATCATTCCAAATATAAATAATATATATTGTTTAGAGTTTAATTTGCATGTATATTTTTTAGACAAATACTAATGGTTATCCTTAAAATATTGATTAAAAAATTAAAAATTAAAATATTTTTATTAAAATACATAAAATTATGTTATTTATTATTTTTTACGCTCTTTTATTATTTTTATAAAACATTTTTTTAAAATTTTAACAATAACATTTTACTATCAATCATTAAAAAGAAAAAATCATTTATATATGCCTTAATATAATTAGTATATAAAAAACATTTACTAATGGATTAAGTTGAGCTTCACAAAATATCACTCAAACTCAACCTAATGTACAATTTTGAAAGGATTGAATAATAAATCTAGCGCATTTTAAAAATTTATGTGAAAATTATTTTTGAGACAAAAGTAATTTTGCCAAAACATTGTAACTCTTATTTTTGCTTTCATTCATTAAATTTGTATTCAAACATGTACTACAATAATTTTAATGGTAAATCAAACATACACCGAATCAAACTCAATTCAACCCGTACATTAACAATCATATCTTATTCACATGCCCATTAACAACCATATCTTATTCACATTCTCATAATTCCGTTTGAATGTAATTAGGAACCATGGTGTCATCAACAAACTATTGATTTTGATGAAGTTACTAGGTAATAAAGAATATGAAATAGTGAGACTTGAGACAATCGACTGATTTTCATTTGATCTTGTGGTAATTTGACACGACATCTTACCCATAATGGGGCATCAATTTCAAATTTGCTTTTCTTAAAACAGACAAATAGTTTTTAGTTATGATGGGGCATCAAGTTCAAATTTACTTTTCTAAAAAATAAATCTTAACTAAACAAAAAATGATCACTGCCCTTGCTTAAAACAATGTTCTCTTTACACTATAAGTCAAAGATTAGAATGCATAGATGCAATTGAAACCAAAATACAATGTATTGCGTAATGACTTGTAGATAACATAAAAGCAAAAGGGCCCTCCATCCTTGACCTATATTTATAATTATAAAGTAATTCTAAGACCCAGATGGAGGAGGCTTCTGTGAGCATGACCTAGTGCTTGGCGCTTCCCACCACGAAATCAGCTAAATTTCAAAATAAACATCTATTTAGATTAGGAAAATTTTTCCTTTATTTTTGTTTAGTTGTCCCTGTGTCTATTACTCTTAAGTTAGATCGGTATTTCGTCCTGTTTTGCGATTTACCATCCACTACGGAACTCGAGATCACCATTTATGAAAAAGAAGAAAAAAATTGTGCTAGGATTTAGGATGGACACCTTCATAGTTATTATATGAAATTAACATTGAATTTATTATTGACCCTACAAACATATACTTTTGATTTTAAAATATATTTTTTTAAAAAAATATAGTATTGATCAATTGCAAATTATGTTAAGGATGAGTTTAAATAGTTATAAATAAAAATAATAAAATTATCATACATAATATTTTTTAATCGATTGACAATATAAAAAATACTTTAAATTATCACTGTATACTATTTTTTTGGACACTTCTTTATTTAAGACCAATTTTTTATTGATGAAGATATTTTTTTAGTATAGATCATAAATATCCTTTAGTAAAAGTTGATGAAGTGATATTACACAGAAAATGCTTGAAAATCTACCACTATATTATCATAAAAGAGAAAATTAATCCAGCTAGTTATTTTGACTACATATCTAATTTGGATTTAACTCTAAAACTAATTTGCATTGAAAATTTAATATTATGAATTTAATTACAACTATTTATTCCTTTCAAATGACTATTGTGAGTTTTTAGCAATGATAAACATTGTCACAGTTTAATGACTAATTGAAGTCCAATATATACAGGCCTAAGATGACCAACAACCAAGATCAATTAGGAAGAAGTACAAAGGATAAACAAAACCTTCACATGGGGTGCAGTGGAAAATAATTTTTGAAGTCAAATTGTCATAATAGTATGGTTTCTTGAATAAAAGAGTAGAGTAGTGGATAGTTATAGCAGAAAAAATTATTAATGTTAGTCAATTTTTTTAGTTATTTACCTTCATTTATTAATAAAATTTAGTTTATGCTTAAATATTTTGTTTGCATATATGTCATTTTGTGCTTTAATCTTTATATAATTTTTTTAATCCTTTTGCAAATATGTTTTCTTTAGTCTCTATAGTTATTTTTTCCTTAGTTATTGCAAATATGTCCATTTTTTATTTTAACCCTGTAAGTATGTTAATTTTTGTTTATAGTTCTTATAAATATGTTATTTTTTATAGCCTTTCAAATTTGTTAATTTTTATTTTAATCCCTGCAAAATTATCACTTTACTTATTTTAGAGTTTTTATCATTTTTTTATATTTTCATCACTATTATACCACCGTGATATAACAATTTTGAAAATATTATCATTAGTTAAATAAATATATTTAACAATTGTGACATCATCATGACATCGTGATGACATTATCATTATTACATTTAACAAAATATTAAAGGCCGAAACTAACGATAAAAAAATTGACATAAACTAAAAAAAACAATATGGGAGACCAAAATTAAACCATTCATATTTTATATAAACTAAATAGTTATTTAAGTTTTAATATGAATCACCATACCTACAATTTTTTTCCCTTTCCTTAGTATAATCTAAAAAGGAGGTGTTTACTAATCTAAAAACGAGTTATGATATTTTTTTTATAAAAAAATCTAAATACCCTGTTCCTCCTAAGTCTCTTTCTTTCTAATACAGTACGTTTTTTGCAACTCCTCCACCAAGCCGCACTCCGCTTTCGTTGACGGCAACACCTCTTGCTCCACCATGACGTCCGTGCATGACAACAACATTCATTAAGCTTAACAACAACATATTATTTAGACACTTTTTAATTACAACAAATACTTTTATTTCTCTTCATCTTTAGCTTTCTATATATGTTACTAATTTTCTATCATATCATATATCCATCATATTTATATAATTATATTCCTCCCCTACTATTTCTTTATCCTACTGGGTGCCAAAAATAGCTTATAAGATGCGCACAAATATTTTTAGTCCCTGCACCTTGATAGTTTGATTAATATAAAAAAATGCAACCCATATATGATATTTGGAGGCCATGTTTTGTCAAACATATAAACCGAGAAATTTGACTCACATGTTGGCTCGCCTAACCTTCTAATTTCTAATCCATGCTCATGAATCATGATATAATGGATTAAGCTAGCTAGTTTGTACATGCACGCGCGGATGACTAGACATGACTCCATGGTCCATAAACCAACCTCGTGTTCCTGGAATGTGTTCAATGGTCAATTAACGTGTTGGTCCTATGCAACCACTACTCTAATTAATCTCAAACAAGTCAAGGTGAGGTGTATGTATCTCAAAGAATATGTACCTTTTGTCTCACATGTGCATGCATTGTGGATATCGGTTTGGTCCTTGGGTTCTTAATTTCTTTGTTAGCTTTTCCTAGAAATTTATAATTTCTACCAATGAATATGCACAAAATATTGATTTGCCGTCTTCGATAATGTGCATAATACTGAAATATTCTAATGAAAAATTCCTTATAATGTTTCATGCAAGTAGATTACATCAAAAGGCTGAATGGGTTTAGTCATAGATCTTGATCAAATGTTCTCATCGAAATTCACCAAGTGCTCTCATGGAAGACATTGAGAATTCCATTACTATTTGTCTTTCTCATGAAAAAAAAAATGTCTGTTGTTTGCAACCTTTAATTAGCAAAATGCATGGTTGATGATAATGGTTAATACTTAATACTAGTAGTTAAACAGATGTTGTCAAATTCACACACACGTTCAGGGGTAGCATAATATGGTTGGAGGGGCGATAGCCGTGGGCTTAGTGTTTGTTTGGAGCAGAAGAAATTGGGAGAGAAAAAGTAGATGATTTTTTTTTTTGGTTTATTTGAGAGAGAAGATTTAGACCCGAAATAATTTTAAAATTTGTAAGGCACACTGTAAAAATTTCATTCATTTATATTTCTTTTATTTTTCTTTGTCTTTTCTCTATTTTTCTTTAATCATATATTTATTTTTTACTTATTTTTATTTATCTATTTTATTTTCATCCACCATATTTTTTTCATCTCTTCCAAACAGGGTATTAGAATTGATGCGGCAGATGTATCATGGCTGCTGAAAATAATGTTTTTCCCCCCAAAATTTCTTCCATTGCTAAATTTCAATTCATCCAAGCACTAAAGAAAAAATAAATCAATTTCCATAAAAAAAAATTAAACACTTATTTGTGCGCATTCCACCTCCAAAATAGAGTATAGACATACATAATTTTAAACGACTATTTCATGCTAGCAATATTTAATAGAAATTTAACAGAGCCAGTTAATTTATAAAAGCTTCAATTAAAGAAATTTTGATTTATACCGATTTTATTAATCTTTTTAATTAAATCATGAGATCTAATTAAAAATTATATGAATTTCCGGATTATTATTATTATTATTTTATATTTCATGGGTATACTTTTTATGTCTGACCCTATATGTTTGATTCCGTATAAAATACGGTAATCAAACATTAGTTATACAAAGGATTCACGAAGCACGTTTTAAAAATTGATATACAAGGGATAAGGGGAACTAAAAGGCAAAGAAAAACAGAGTGAAAGCATGTTCCCCGTAAAAGTAAAACACACCCTTTTCCTTCGCTTTCTCCTCTCTGTAATTATGAAGCTAAGAAAGTGACAATGATCCATAGAGAGGTATTCATTTGAAATTTCCGATGTTTACCAAAAGAAGAAAACAAATCATTAACGCTTATTGTGATTTGTCACAAGTTTGACTTTTTACTATCACATGTTTGACAATAGTATATTGTAAGTTTATTGTGTTACTTCCGTTGCTTTTAAATTTCCTAGGCGTAAGAAAGCCAGAAAGGATTTGAAATTTTGAATACAGAGATTTTTAACTCTTAATTTCCTACAACAACAACGATTGATATATTCAATAATTAAGCAGAAAGGATTTTCTTTGGTTAAAAAATAAGCAGAATAAAGATTCTTACATGAAAATTAATGTTAAAAGTTATAAGGCAACAATCAATCAAGCGTGCGACAATTATGTCATTATCTACTTTTCTATTTTATTTTGTCTTCTTTCATTCACTAAAAAGCTTGTGTCTTGTTGTTTAAGTAACATTAAGAAAAATAATACCTCCATATTTGATTTGTAGTTAAAATTATTGTGGTATGTGTTTTAATAAATATTCAACGAAAAATTATTGTAGTTAAAATAATAATCGTAATCTTTTCATAAAATGATTTTTGCCTCAAGAGTTATTTTATACCCGATTTTCAACACATGTATTAGATTCTTGGAATTAAAATTGTCTTTATCATGCTATATATATTTGCTAATGGAAACACATTGGTGTAAATTTAAATTTTATCATTTTTGAATCAATAATAATCACTTATTATGAATGATATTAGTCTCACATCTAGATTGATGATACTTATAATCTCTAACTTAGATTTTTTTTTTGAAAAAATGATGAATCATATCTAAATTGACAAGTTTATCCTTTTCTTGATCCATTTTTTTTTTTTTGGAGAATATCAATCAAATAGTATTAATAATTTTTTATCTACTCTCAAAAGGGACCAAGAAGAAAGTATCAGCAACAACAACTGGATTTATTATGAGACAGCTCATAATGTTCATATCGATCCCGGAAAGGATAGACAATTAGCTAGAGCAACAGGTATTATAGCGAAACTAATTGTAAATGCCAATGAAGAAAAAAAAGTTCGTTTATCTCTAAATATAAGATTTTTTTTTATTTTATAAGATTGTTTTTTAGTTATCACTTGTATTATTTATTTTTATCAAAATACTTTTAATTATTTTACAATAAATGTTAAAAATCAATAAGCTAGAATCATTATCTCTCCTATAAGAAGTGGAAAAGATGACTAACATGTTAATTATTTAGCTAAGAAGTAATTAAGTCAAAATAATGACATGCTGAGTTTCAATAACTCTAAGAATAATTTTAAAAATTAATACTATTTGTTAATAAATTTAATATTACTAAGTAAATTAGTCAACTTTTTAAAATGGTGTCAATTAGTTAAGAGAGTATTATATTTAGGGGAAGATAGTATAATTTAATAAATCATTTTATATAAAAAATATATAAATAAAATATAAT
>PYAF01005740.1:1804872-1828002 GCA_007407185.1 Glycine tomentella
AAAAAAAATGATAATCAAACAGTTTACTATATTCATATAAAAATACTATTTTTTAAAACTGCGGATATTCTTAAGTCCCTTTTCATTAAACAAATAAAATTATTTTATGTTTTCTAAGAATACACAAATTGAAAGGTGAAATTTCATTCTCTTTATTGCAAATTAAATTATGTCAATATAGTAAGATAATATTTTGGTAATAATTCTTTACTTTTATTGTATCAGACTTTTTGGTTTTCTGTTATTTTTTGTAGGTAATTTGTATCGGTTAATTTAATTGATACATGTTATTTGTTATCTATTATTATGTATTAATGTCTTAAATTGAGTATGTCTTATGCTTAATTTAAGTATTTTTTATTGATAAATTTTTAGTTTATTTAATTTTTTAGCCTCCTTTGTCGATTCCTATATCCGTCCCTCATCATATCTATAAAAAATAAAATTATTCAACATGTCAAAAGTAGTATATGAAAAACTATAAACTGTTTGATTATCATTTTTTTTTAAAATTTAACACAAACTATTAAGATAATAAAAAATTATAATTCAAGGATTTAGTTAATAAAAAACACACGTACATTTTATCTACATTTATCAATGATATAAAAATTGGTATTACTTTACTTTATAAGGTGTGTGTATGTGAACTAGTTGAAGCTAGCTTGAAGGAGAGTAGACGTGTTTCACCATTTCGCTTACATATTATATATTAGTACATCACTTGCAGTTTGCAGCCGGACTTTTATTCATTCATACGACAACCTGAGAGTGGTGAATTTATTTCTGCAAACTGTTGATAATATATATATATATATATATATATATATATATATATATATATATATATACTTCCTCGTCATTAGGAAATAGACCTATATCTTATTAAATACAAGTTCAACTTCCCGAAAACTATGATGCTTTATTTTATTTGCTAGTTGGTGAATGTTGTGCGAGGGGCTCTGCATCTCCACCCTACTTGAAATATATATATATATATATATATATATATATATCTTATTAATCCACTTCTGTTCTCTCTCATGCACCTAGTTGACTATATTATTAAGCGAAAGAAAAACATAGGCGGAAAGAATATATGTATTTGTTTAGTTCATGGCTGCTTAAAGTTCATCGTGCACTGCATGGACATAATCAAAGTGAAAAATTATAAAGATCACACGTGCATATGCCGATATGCGCGTGTCTGTACCTTACTATATGAGTGAAGAAGCTGAATACGGTGGTGTACTACGTCATGTACACATTCAGGTGGGGTCACATGCACCAGATAAAAATAATTCAAAAAATATATATCTTTATATTAAATTTATAAAATTGCAATAGAGACTCTGTTAGATCTCCCCAAGAAAAAGTATATACCATTATTATTATCGGCCTTGACTGAGTACCGTTAGATGTTAGTCATTAGACATTTGAAAATTCACGTTATTGCTGCAGAATGTTAATCAATAGCTTGAGGAGTTCTTGGTTATCAATATGCATGTTACGTTGGATTTTGTCTGTAATAAATATAATTAGATGCAGATAGTACAAGGGACTAATATTAATTGGAACATAATTAACTTGAGCAACAGTAAAAGAATTAACAGATGGATTCTCATCCAACGCATGATGCTGGGAATATGTTCACACCCTTCTGATCTACAGAGTAATAGAGTATTAACGATATGATTAAGTATAATAACAATGATTGATGTATTGGGACCCCGTTATTACAAACTCTAATTTGAAATCTCTTATATTTTTTTCCTCTCTCTCTTTTTAACTAATTATCTTCTTCACTTTTAAGATGTCAGATATACAGCTTGAGACATACTAGTATATGCATGCATTATAGACCAACTACACGTCCATCTCCAATGGAAATGAGGAGGAAGAGGCGGTGGGTAAGAAATATAAGGTACTGATATGTAATTTTTTAAAAATAGTAGATAAATATAATCTGAACCTTCAATAAAATAATAATAAATCCAACTGATGATAACATTTATTGCCTCACATTTGCCACCTATTAACAGATTCATTCTACTATATTAGTATAAACTCATAATACTTAAATTAATAACTTAATCAACTAAATAAATATTAAATATCAATGAAGATAAATTTAACGTTTAATATTTTTGAATGATATTAAACTTTATCTGCATTAATAAAAGAGATAATTGAGTGAATTTTGCTTGTGGCGAGGATTTGATCTCTCAATTGCAACTTTTCTTCCTTTATTATTATTTTTAGGACTAATAGAAAAACTGATAAACAAAACCCTATATTTTAACATAGCCAAGCCAACGGAAGATAACCTTGTAAATGGAACCCATGTATAATAATAAGGTCCAAATGTGAGCCATTTATATTCTGCACTCTTACTATTGTATCGGATACCTTTTATTGTATTTCAAAAAGTTCATTTTGAAATATAAATTTATATTTTGAAAAGTTAATTCTGGAATATAATAAGAGGTGCAGAATGTAATAACGAAAGTGCAGGATAAAATAGTCCAAAAGCTATCATCCTTGAGTGGGATAGGCATTAGGCCTTCATGCACGCAAACCTGGGCATTCCTATACCAGTAGCAGTGTGATTATGGCCCAAACCAAATTAATGACAAAGTATGGGCTTAGGGCCGATACCAAAATTAAAAGAAAACGTGTGAGATTTTCTTTCCTTCTTTTTGCTGTACTCTCACTCTTTTTTGTTTTTGGGTTCACAAAAAGTTGTTGAGATTAGTTTAAGAAAGAAAAGCCAAAAGTTTTATCGAGTGAAATGACACAATTTTCACAAAAAGGCATTTTCAAAAAGTCGCTTCCCAACTTTCATTGTGGATTTAGGTAGTGATTGATGCACGTTGAAGGTCAATAAAGAATTTTTTTGGATTAGTTTGAATTATTGGTTTGCTTTATATTTTAAAGAAAATGAGAAAGAAAAAGAAAATTTTGAAATTTATTTTGGAGGCAAAGTGAAAGAAAATAAAAGTTTCTATCTGTTCAGATATAATACACTGTCATCCCAAAGAAGATGGCCCAAGAGGTAGAGTCAGTGGTATCCATGAATTTTCGAAGGTTCAGAGTTATCCAACTAGATATGCTTATGCTAAAAAACTTAACCCAATGGTTCAGGTGAATTATCGAAGTCAAGTAAGCTTTGATTTCCGCACAATCGCCCAAGACATGCCTAAGAGACTCCGAATCGAAGTGTCATCGCATCTAGGACACAAGTCCGAATCTGACATATGGAGATGCTTCCTTTACTAATTGTTCAACATGCGACCAAACAACATTTTCCATAAAAGCAACCTATCCTAAAGGTTTAGCTTAAATCAATCCTAAGTTCAAATTATATATAGTGTGTACACCGATGAAAATTTTTCTTTTAAATCATGTTATGTGTAAAAATATTTATTAATTTTCTTAATGACTAATATTTAATTCTAAGATTATTTTATAAAAAAAGAATTAAAAAATAAAATTCGAAGCATTGCATTAAGATATCATTAACTTAAGTGAGACTAATAATATCGATGTCATGGCTAGCTAATACTATCTTTCAAATCTATACAACACATTTTTTGTTGTGTAAATATGTGCCTCGAGACTTAAAAGTCAATTTCAAAGATACTTACAAATTAAATGATATCTTTAGTATGGTAATTAAATTCTTTTATTTTATTTTTTTAATTAGTAGTGATAATTAGATTCTAAAAAGCATACTCATGGAAATATAGGGTGTCGATCTTTACCAACTAATCCCTTTGTTGACAGCCAACAATCCATTATGCGGTGTACAAAGTCATGAACACAATGAAACAATAGCGATGGTGAAGTTGGTAATTTGATTAACGGAGCCACATTTAAGGGTCTCTTTTATTTACACCAATTGAGATCTAATAAAGGCCACAGTTGAGACGAATAATCCTCTAGTACAGCAATATTTTTGTCACTGAAATATATACTATTCTTCAAACTGGTTGTCGGAAAGTTAAGTTGAACAGCATTAATTCATTGGGTCAAAGAAGATGATCGATGTGTACTCCATGACAAAACCAAGTAGAACTAGATCTTCCAAGTAAAGCCAATATTTTCCGGCATTTTTCTTGGGGGACATCTGATTCTACCCCACCATAACAAGTCTAATTCAATTCTCACCCTCACTTTTATATAAAAAGGTTTTAGTGGGTGGTCGACATTTCATTAATGCAACCTTAGTGGATTTCTTTAAGTGTAATCATCGCTGATTTCCTAATTCTTCTTACAATCTCAAAGATAGGTAAATAGTTAGAAGTGGTGGCACGCTTAAACCTGTAAAGACAAATAGGACAAGGGGAGGATATATATATATATATATATATATATATATATATATATATATATATTTGTTTTTTAAATGGTCTTACACTCACAATTAGGTAGGATTATCTTAATGCGAGACTCGCAACTATTGGACTAAAAGGGGGCCCATCAAAATTGTGACTTCACTTTGGAATGTTGTATTCAAGATTATAACAATATTGGAATTAAATAATCAAGGATTAAGAACCATGACACGTGAATCCATGTGAAGATGGGTCCTCCAAGCAGCTACTATGCCTCTAGGATACCTTGAGCGCATAGTTAAACATCTTTTTAAAGGGTTTGATTAAAGGGGCACACATGCAATGCGCCTTTTAATATATTTGACATACACCTTTTATTATTAATTAAATTTGATTGAGATTCATATAAATTTAATTTTTAATAATACTCATTTTTAATTTTATATTTTTCAATAAATTTTAACAAATTATAATATATGTGTGTGTTTAAAAAAGAATACTAGCCCTCATCATTTATCAAATAATATGAATTAAGTAAAGTTTTAGCTTGCTTATCAACTTTAGAAAATGTTAACCGAGACAATGAATTGACTGACATTTGTTTTCTAGTTTGAAGAAAAGATAGTGCTACTCACATGAACTTAAGGATAAATACATATTAATTAATGTGTTCTAACTTGTGACAATCATTTTATTAATTAATAAGGCTTAAGAAAAAAAAAAACCCATCAAAGCCCATCAACTACTACGCTGAGCATGGGAAGATCTGCAGTTGGTAAAAATAATGGTTAAAGTTCAAATTTTCTTTCATTCATAATAGAGTAAAATATATTTTTTTATCCTCATCAATATTTAAATATTTAAATTTACTTTTATAAAAAATTTAATATATTTTTACTTTCATAAAATTAAAATATGTTATTTTTTTTGGTTAAAATATAAGTTAGGATAAATCTAAAAATAAAATAATGAACATCAATCATATATATAATTGATTCAAATACAATATTTTTTATATTAATTATTCATATAAAAGATGTAAACATTACCTCGGGCGATTTTTTTCTCTCTCTGAGTGAGTTGGTTCTCTCCCTTCTGGGATTTCCTTTTTGGTGAGAAGTTTTTTGTGTTTGCTTCAATGTCTATTCTTTTGGTACCAGTATGGAGCACCCAGATATACAGAACTTGTCCATTGATGATGCAGAAGATGAGGAGATGCTCTTTGCGAAGGACGTTGTTACAAAGGCGTGGTTGAATCATCCATTGAGTTTAGTTGGAAGAATTCTCACCAAGAAAATCATTTGTGTTCATATAATGAAGGAGCGTATGGTAGAGATATGGAGCCCGGTGGAAGGTATTTCAATCATGGAGGCAGGTAATGGAGTGTTCATGTTTCAGTTCTTCCATCATAAGGATATGCAGAGGGTGATGAAGGGAGGTCCATGGTCCTTCGATAAACACCTCATAATTCTGAGAAACATCAAGGAGGGTGAAATTCCAAACCAGGTTCCATTGAACAAGGTATCAATATGGGTGCAGGTGCATAATATTCCACCAGGATTTGCGACAACAACCGTGGGGTAACATATTGGAAATTTTCTGGGCTTATTCCTTGACTACGACGACAAGCACAATGCCAGTCCTGGGCTGTAGTTCTTGAGGATCAAAGTTCTTGTAGATGTCAATATGCCTCTCAAGCGAACGAAAAAAGATAAGGAAGGTAGGAGGAGATGTAACAATTGTCAGTTTCAAATATGCAAGGTTGGGTTTTGTTCTGCTACTTTTGTGGTTTTCTAGGCCACACTGAAGAATTCTGTGGAAAATTATTCAAGATGGAGAAGGACGATGCTCGGCATACATAGGGGCCGGAGTTACGAGCCAAAATGCGCCCCTCCTTCATGGCTGGCGGTTCATGAGGACACATTGCACACGTGGCTGCCAATAATTTGGGAGTTACAAATTCAAAGGCAATTAATGCTAATTTGAAACCTCCAAATTTCTGGAAAACAATGTGAAGAGCAATTAATTCCTGCTTTCAAAACTCCTATAATTCCGCTTTCTCAGCCTACCAACCACACATTAAATTCCTATAATGAAAATCCCGCCAATAATGGAGACATTGATGACGAAATGGAGACTGATCTGATTCTAGGAGACAAAAACCGAAAAAAATTAATTGCGACAGAAATAACCACCATGATTATTGGGAATGAGAATTACACTATCAATAATGAAGATGGGAAGCAAGAGGGCTAGATCAACGATCATTTTTTTAGTGGTGGAGCCTGTCAGCCAGGCCTGTCAGGACCAATGAGTTGCTTAAGTTGGAACTGTCAGGACCTGGATAACCCGTGTGCAGTTAATTCCCTTTATGACCTAGTTCAGACTCATAAGTTGGATGTCATTTTTCTGTCTGAAACTTTAGTTCAATTTAAAAGAGTTGATGAAATAAAAGTGAAGTCGAATTTTGATTATTGTTTCTTTGTTGACTGCAATGGCAGAAGTGGTGGTTTAGCATTGTTTTGGAGAAAACCTTTCGGTTGTCGTCTTATAAATTTTTTAAAACACTACTAAATAAATCGCTTTTTACATTGATTTTTTTGAACTTTCAGCATCGATTTTTAATCGATGCTGAAACTACCAACGTTGAAAGTATTGACGTTAACATTAATTTTTGAAAACCGATGTTAACATAATTATACAACACCGATTTTCTTAAGATAACCGATGTCGCCAAATAAGAAGTTAATAAAAAAATGTAAATATGTAAAAACAAGATCGATTTTTCAAAAAATCGATGGAAAAAAAGGATTTTCTACATCAATTAGTTAAAAAACTGATGTAGAATAGTACTTATAACATCGTTTTGTCTAAAATTGATATAGAAATTTTTTTTCCTACATTGATTTCTTTAAATATTGATATTGTATGGTCACTTTTTACATCGGTTTTTTAAAAAACTGATATGGAATGATTTTTTTTTAAAAAATATGACCTATTCTTTTTAATTGCCTTTTAGTAAGTTTATCAATTTGATTTTCAATTTTTTAAAATCAATTTTTCGATCTACATTGAATTGGATTGGTTCATGAAAATCTCTAACTACAAACATATGTTATAATCTTTTCAAAACATTCATGTTGAGTATGTAAGTCGGCAAATCAATTTAGTTGCTCGTTCTTTGTCAAGAGATTCTAGATTTTTTTGCTTATTAACAAGTTTTTTTTTATCATAGTCCTTGTATTAAACCTTTTTTTCTTATGAGTGATATAATAATAATTTTATTCCCCTCAATAGAAAAAAACCTTACTTCGAACTAAAAATACTAATGAAGTATATAATTAAACTTTAATATGATTAATATACTAGCTAAGGATGTCATTTAATGTACAAAGGTAAAAAACAGTGTCTTATTATTTAATAAATATTATAGTGATGATTCCTAATAAATTTAAGTTATATTAGTTAAACTCATTTAAGAAAAAAACCTGTCTTGAAATATTTACTTAATTATTGTTTTAGTTCCTATATTTGGGAAGTATCTATTTTTAGTTCCTAAATTTTGATAAATTATTATTTTTAGTCTCTAACAAAATGAAGTAACACTACATGACGGTCTTTAGCACTTGATGATGATTTTTTTTAATACTTTATGACAATTTTAAATACAAAAATTAATTTGTGATAGCTAAAAATCATTGGGGTGCAAGTGGGTGCAGGTCACCCACGAACTCGAATTGATGCAAATCAAGTAAAATAGTTTGGGTTGAATAATTTGTTTATCTGGGTCAGACCCAAACCGAATCAATCAAATCGGTCGAGTTTTGGATTGAGTCATAGTTTTTAATATCTAAACTAGCTTACTCTTTGACCCGACCCATTGACCCGTTAATTTGAACTAATTTATTATTATTAAATTTAGATATTAAAACTCATCCTCACTTTGCAAAGAGTAGGCTTCGTAATGTTCCATTGGTTTTTGTAGAAAAAAGTATTTGAAACTCATCCTCACTTTGCTTATTGAAATTCCTTATTTCGAATATGGTATGCTTAATTTTTCATCCTCCATGAATAAATAGATAAATAGGAGTAAGTGAAGTGGGATGTGACAACATCACAATTTTTTTTAATAAAAAATCTAATAAGAAATAGTTATGTCTGTTTCATTTAATAAAATTTTAGCTTATAAAAAACATTGCGTTTTGAAAAAGAATAGACAAAATTAAATGTTTTGACGGGTTGATTCAACTCAATCCAAACCGTTTACAAACAGGTTGATTAGAGTTAGATTTTATTTATTTTTTCTTAGAAAAGCGATCCAAACCAACCTATCCAACTTTGATTGGATTGAGTTATGAGTTTGACTAAACCCATCCTAAACCAACTCGCTTAAAATCCTAAATAATCATCACAGAATATCAATTTATTATGTTAAGATTAAAAAGAGTAATTTGTCAAAAAAATTAAATTTTAGAGACTAAAAAAATACCATCTAAAATTTTGGTACTAAAACAATAATTTAACCTAAAATATTTGAATTCAAAACTCTATTTAAAAGAAAATTAAGCTTTTAATTTCGCCGCTTTAATCGACTCTTTAACAAGCATAACTAACTTCATTTTGCGCATTTAGTAAAATCAATTTTCCTACATGTTAGACTAGGATTCAGACTATATACGGCAATCAAAGCAAATTAAAAAAAAAAAAAAAAACATATAGTCTAACCTCTTAGACTGGGTATTCATGCTAACGCGCTCTATATATTACGACAAATTATTTGTTTTTATCATTGGTGATGAAATGTAGTCCTATAACTTGCGTACTAAGAGGTGTTAATCTTAACTATTACATTATTGTATGTGTAACCATGATTAAAAAACAAGGTCGATCATCTGACTTTTCCAGTTACGAGGTGACATTCTAATCGCGATTCCATATTCTTAATTATTAAATAATAAATATGTGTGGAACATGCATGAGAAACTGGAGCAGAAAGTCCAGCTTAAAGACGGCAAAGAATGGGGCAATGTGAGAGACAGAAAATGCAAGTTAATTGATTGTGGAGATCGAAATATAGAGGGAAATTTCATAGAGGACCATAAAGAGATAAATAAAAGTCACACATACTGATGTACAACGAATTTGGTAAAAGGAAATAAGAGATATGGAGTAATGGCATGTTTGCATAAATATTTTAATTTAATATTTTTTATTAAATAAAAGTTTACTTATAAGCTTAACTGGGTGTTTAGTAAAATAAATTAAAAACATTATTTTTGAACAAATTATTTAATTTTATTAAAATTAATAACCTAAAAATAACTTACGCAAAAATCCTAAATCACTTTAATAAGTTTAAATAATTTTGTAAAATGTCCTATAATAAATCAATAAATCGAGGGAGGGGAAAGTGAAAGAGAATTTAATAACTTAAAAATGGAGTATACAAAGGTGTGAAAGCGTTACAGTCATAGATAGTGAAATGAGAAAAAATAAAACAATATATATATATATATATATTAAGTGTATATTAAATAAATTGATGTAAATAACATTGTCATAAAATTTCTTAAATGTCCTTATATACACGATTTTTTTCTCGAAATAGATATAGGATATGTTAATTAATCAATCAATATAATTAAAAATACGAATTACATTGATCTCCTAATTCAATTTACGTTAGGGAAATATTAATTTAAATTAACGTGATTTTAATGTGAAAAGTATGACTCTCCATATTGCATGCTTGTCATCTTTTTGTATTGTAAAAAGATGAATTACAATGATCTCCTAATTCAATTTACTTTGGGGAAATATTAATTTAAGCGTCATGTTAATGTGAAAAGTTTGACTCTCCATGCATGTTGTTGCATGTTTGTTACGTTTTAACTTTTTTTATATTAAAATGTTTTACACCTTTTATGTAATAATTAAAATAAAAATAAATTAATTCGATCAACTTTTTTTGGCAAAACTAGATGATAAAATAAGCTATCTGAAAACGGATAAATTAGAGCATGTTTCACAAGCCTTTTCAATTATTTAAGCTTTTTTTACTGGTTAAAAATCTTTGATAAACAAGTTTTTTAAAAATTTGTAGTGATATTTTGATAAGAGCTTAAAACTTTTTAAACTTTATGATTATTTATTTTTAAAATAACATTTATTAAAAAATTACTTTTTACTGTTTTTACGTAAGATAGTGATTTGTTAATCCTTTTTGTTATTATTTTTTGGATATATTTTATGATTACACTATTTATTTTGACCAGTACAATATTTATATTATTTTTGTTATTTTAGTATGGTATTTCAATGGAGTAGCATGACAATACTAATATGTAATGGTATTTAAAAGTACACAATATAATTACCATAATAATTAAGATAAAGAAAGTTTGTCCATTCATTTGAATAAATGGATGGACAATTGAAGGATGGAAAATAACACTTTTATCTTTCCTGGACATTTTAAAAAGTGAAAGAATGGGGAAAAAGTTGTGGAACCTTTGTCTAAATATAGTTCTTTCCATTTGAAAAAAAAAGATGGTAGAAACAGTTATTTATAACTGAAAGACTAAATTAGTCTTACTTTTACAAATTTTTATTTTATTAAGGTTTTTTTTTTTTTCATTTTACATACTTAACTTTTTTGTTTTTCTTATTAAATAACCTATAAAATCATCTTATTTTTGAGAAATGTTAAGATATTCTCTAATATATTATTTTGAACACATTTTTTGCTATTAAATGAAACTTTTGAAAATTATAAATTTTTTTAGGTTTCACTTATTATTTTAATGACTCTCTATTGATTTTATAGTATTTAATATATAGATTTTAGTCAATAATATAATATATTAAAATATGATTAAAATAATACTCAAATACTATATATATATATATATATATATATATAAAACTATAAGTTAATTGAAAAAAGCCTAAAGCTTATAAGTTATAAGATAATAAAATAAACTAATTCCTATTCATTTTTAATTTGATCAAACAAACTCACGTTATTCTAATAAATTATGAGCTACTCCACTTTAGAGATATAAAGTTGACCCAATAATTCAAAAAATGTGAAGAGAAAACAAGACGAAGAGAGATCATGAATTTAAATTCACCAATTAACATTTCTAAAAAACTAACAAACTAAAGTTTATACCAATAAAAAAAAATTGTTATCCTTTCTCCATCAAATTCACTGAGTTTTGATTAAGATTAGAATTTAACAATCTTGTACTCATTCTCCAAGCTCTTTCACCCCCTTTCATTTTCACAATGCAATGAAGAAACCCCCAAACCATTCCAGACCATTTAAAAGTCAAAAGATGTAAAATCTGACATCAAACACAATGGTTCTAACGAGTGAATGACACTTATGATACAGTCATGAACTAACTACCTTTATCTCATTGGATTAAACTTGAGGCTAATAGTATACTGTCTCTAAAAAGATTGCTTAATTATTTATTAATTACTTTATATGAAACACTTTTGATTCTTTGTATGATCACTAATAATACGGCAAACAAAAACAAGGGTCAATATCCAACATGTTTCCTATGTCACCCCTAAAATATCTATGTTCCCATGTTTTTACCGGATTTTTAGTGACCCTTAAAGCACTAAAAGAGGCAAGGATCAAGTGAGTACAGTTACAATAATATTATCATATTAGCTACCAAATTGTTTGAGCTGACATATTTTAATTTCAGAACAAGAGACTTTGCACTAGGAATATAAAGACAGCTCTGTCTCTCTCTCTATATGTTTGGAAGAAGAAAACAGTGTTTTCATTTATGTAGTAATGTATTATTAATTAGTACATTTCTTGGAGAAAGAGTCAGAGTCTTTCTGCAGCTAGCATCTTAATCGATCCATGTATAGGGTATGGACAGAAAATTCCCCATTCTGCCAAAATGAACTTTATGAGTGTCTTCGTGGGACTCATCTTAAATCCTATAAACATTAACACGTGGGTTTGGAATAACAGAAGTGTCTGGGACTTGATCAAATCAATGTACGAAGAAGAGAGCCATACTCAAATTCAGATAGTTTCGTCTAGAACAAACACCAAATTATGGAAAGATATACCCCATAGTTAAAGTTTGTAGGTGTAGCACTTTAATTGTGCGCATGCAACACTGAGGTACACAAGCGACAAAAGAGAATGTTACACGCTTCAGAATTTATAAAATGAACACTATTATTCTTGGCATTTTCGAAGTATTCATACAGATGAAATTGTGGAGCTTGTTTTTTTATGTGTTTTTTTTAATCCTCTAGTTCATAAAAAACTAATATGAAATTATATCGAAACATAAATAAAATTTGATTAATAATTAATTTTGTTAAAGATGAAACTATATATATAATCTATATATGTTGACGAGGTTTATAATTCATTCAACCCATTGAAAACTCAAATATAATATTATTGTTCAGTCCCTCATTATAATTTATATTAGAAAGCTGTCATGATGTTTCTGCATCTAACACGAAGAATTCTTACATTTTATATCTTGTGCTGAATCCAATTAATGATTATAATTTTCATCTATATGTATACAGAAGCATTAATCCTTGCTTAAATTCATTTCAAAAAGAATTAAAATATAACAAGATCTAGAAGGCAGCATTTCTAGGTTAAACAATAAATAGTAAGGAGATCTGGGCAGTAGCCCTATCCACTGTGCAATTACAAAACTCAGATTTCAGATGCAGATGTTTTAAGTTCACAAACCCTAACAGTGCTTTCATTTACTTCCCAGAACGAAATAATGGGTAATTAGTGTGAAAGAAGAAGTTTGAGAACCATCAATCCATGATAACTTGGAACACAATTCCATCTCATGATTAAGATGATTCCCGCTCCCTTCAAAACCCCAACTTCATCATATATATTTTGAAAGTCTAATCATTTCGATCCCATCATATATTTAAACGAAATTAAAGCAATGAAGTGCATCAACAATAATAAAATAAAATAATAAAGAAATCAAATAAAAATGCAACCAAGAGATTAATAAAGGGACTAAACAATTATTAAATACCAGACGATGATTAAAAAAACTAGTAAATTATTCATAAATATATTAAGCAGACGCCCATGATCAACTTTTTTATTCGAAACACAGAAGCAAAAGAGAAAAAAAGAAGGTTCATAATCCATGTACATCGATAAAATAAGCATGCTTGCTTGCAAGCTATTAGCTAGCTTCCTCTCTCACATACAGTTCTTTTTCACAACTATATAATTAGTACTCTAACCTTGCAACTCTTTTTCCAATGTCCTACATCCTTCAAAATACAGCACAAGATCAATAATACAAAGCAGGTTGAATTTGATTATTAGATCCCTCCCTCCATGATTCAGAAAGGTGCTCGTCCATGAGCCCAAGCAAGAGCTTCATGCCCCACCTGCCCCCCTCCTCCTCCATTAGGTGGAAGATTATACAAAGGCAGAGATGATGGATCTGGAATCCCACCCTGCAACTGGCCACCCCCACTGCTTCCAATTCCAAGTGGCGGGGGAGGCGATTCTCCTCCGCCTTGCACCCCCGCTACCGAACTAGGCCCCTCATCATCTTCATCAAGTGGAAGTCTCTCATATGTTGCATTAGCAAAAGTTGCAGCAATGACCATCACTGGTCCTGCTGCAACTAGAGATCCAACCACACTCCCTCCCACTACCTGGCCCGGTCCTCCAGCCAAATACACGGTGAGTCCTGTGGATCCTGGAGGAGCAGGACCAGGTAGGAAAGTTCCGGTCAGGGACAAAATCTCAAACCTTCCATGAAGTGCCACCACAGCACCAGGAGCAGAAGGCTCTCTAAGTGTAACATTGGCCACGGAGCCACTCCCACTGAGCACACAAACCCCACGCTGACGCCTCCTTGCGAATTGGGCAACACTCTCTGCAACATCAGCTCCTCCAGTTATCTCCATAACGTGGCTCCTCAGGGCATTTGGGCTGTCCCTTGTCACGAAAATGGGTGGTTTTGGCTTGTTTTTGGATCCAGGAGGTCTTCCTCTCGGTCTTCGGGTTCCAACCTCAACTGCACCCTCTTTTGGTTCATCTCTATTGTCTTCATCGAATTCTTCTCTAATGTTGTGGCCACCACTGTTTTCGTTGATTCCAAGGTCTGAGTGGCGTTTGCTTAGGCCAGGTGAATGGGTTCCTGGGTGGTCAACCCCAGATAACCCTCCCTGACCTGTCCACCAAGGATTTGCCAGAGTTGCTGCACAGATTAATTCAGTTCAGGTTCAGGTAAAGAAAAATATATATTCATGTAATAGCAATTGCAGTTACTTCACAGAAAATTTACCAGAAAACTCAAAAAATTGACCTGTGAGGTGTGAGCGAGCTACCCTTTTACTTCGAAGACTATATATGTAGCTGATATGAGTTTAAATTTGGATTTTTGATCTTTCCTTCCTAGTTTTCCTTCACTTGTTGAAATTGCAAGAGAGCAAAAAAAAAAAAGTCAAACCCACATAGCTTATAAGAAACAAAGGGCTTAGCTAGCTATTTTCTCTCTGAAGACCTAACATGTGATGTTTGCTTGGTCCCATGGATGATAGGGTAAAGGAGAATGAGAGGTGAGGTGATTAGAAGAGAGAATTAGATTCAAATACTCAAGAGGAATCAAGTAAAGGGTACTAAAGAGTTTGATCAAAATAGCTGTTTCATGAGATGGAAAGAAAGGATTCAAGATCAGACGATCAAGAAGTGTTCTCACTCCTTTTTTTTTTCTTCTTTTAAATTTGTTTGATTATTCTTTGGCTACTTATGAAGAAGTGATCTGAGTGGACATGAGACCGAACAGATGCGAAACCTTTTACAGAATCAAGCACAAAGAGAGCAAATACGAGGGCAGAAACAGAGAAAAGATGGAGAGAGAAAGAGAGAGGTAATAAACAAAACCAAAATAGGAGACAGTACTATCTAACAAAAGATAATAGAAAGAGAAAGAACACACAACAAAACTAGGAAGTAGTATTTGACAAGAACAAAGGAGAAGAAATGTTTTTGATTTGTTCTCTTTCTTGGCGTGAGCTGTGCTGTTATTAAGGGAGCCAATATATTTTCTCTCACTTTCTTTTTTCTTTTTTTTTTTTATTTCTACATTTTTTTTTCCTTCCAATCTTATTTGCTTGTTTGCTTCTGGTAGTATATTACATAATGGGAACGAACAATAAGCACTGCTTTTAGAGGGCCTTGGAAATTAGGGTTTTGTGGGGTCGCGTGCGCGTAGGCAGGTGCGGACCACGTCGTTTTCTCGGGGCCCGATACATACACACCAACGTTACCATAAGAGAGAAAGAGTCATGAGTGAGAGAAATTAAGGTAAGTATAATAACAACAACAAGAAACCTGGTAATATGTTACAGCTACCTGCACTTTGGCACTGTCAATGCTAAACAAATGTTAATGGCTTGTTGGTTGTTTTCTCTTTTTATTTTTGTTAGTTCTTTCTACTTGCATCTCTATGCTTATGTCGGATAGGGTAGCTTTTATTATGCTTTTGTCATAAAAAAATATATTTACGTATTTGCAGCAATGTAAATTGTAATCATTTCATTGTTTTTTTCTTAATTTAAACATCTCTTTGTAACATGTTGTAATGCCTTATCCTCTTTCTGGAAAAGCTTATTTGATTTAATAATGGTTTATCACCTTCTTATAATTTTTTAAAACTTGAATAATTAAGTTTCACAATCAAGTTTTTAAATAGACTCTCATTTGACAAATGCTTATTTAAATTATTTATCTAAATATGCTGTTTTGGTGGATAGTGGCTACTTTTGGGGAATTTGTCGGCTATGAAATATATTGAGGTTTTTCAGGATGCATGGTACCAAGGCTGGGATGATGATTACCATAAAAGAAGCCTGATAGTTAAGATTGAGTGTTAAGATATTATTACCTTCATTTTAAATTAATGTCTTAACACTGCACATAGGTTCTAACTCCAAAGAAATATATATATACTTGATTATGAAAGCGTCTGCTAGCTAGATTTGTTACAAAATTCATCTTGAAAAAAGAATTGAAATTTGTCATTGGTGGTAGAATTACACGATTGAATTATGTTTTGAACAACATATATTCTTAGTTGATTTTTATCCTCTCTTAAAAGTTCAGGAAAATCATTAAATTTGTTAATGGTTGTGGAAGTTAATCAAGGGAAAGGAAGCTCTTTAGTTTTAAACTCTAAAATCAAAGTATGGTGAATCAATTTCCTATTAGTAAATATAACTTCAATAAATCTTCAACTCAATGAAAAGGTGAGTGTTTGATGAGTGAAATAGAGATGTTAATTATATATTCAGATTCTAATTGATTTGTGGGTAGTTTGAAGAAAAGAATAAGAAATGGATCTTCTATTATTGCTTTTTTCGGAGGGGGGGCTACATTAAATTTTGCTAAATCTGTCAAAGGGAAAGATGGATAAGTGGATTTGGATGCACCATTGTTCAGAATGTTATTCTCCCAAGCTAGCATATGAAGTGCTACAATCAATTTTAGCAGTCTCCATATAGATTTGATGCTGAGTGCGGGTGTTAAGAGAAACCAAGGAATTGTATAACTAAAAATAAAAGTTATATATAGCACTCTAGTTAGCATACTCTACTTGATAAATCTCTGTCAAAATACAATTTGCATAGTCGAAATGTGATCCATAACTAGCTAGCAAGACCTCAGGTTTTTTTGTATTGATAAAATTTTGCCATTGCAATTTTTCAGTACGTCTGGGATAGGTACATATTTGTGTATTGTAGATAGGCTTGGATATAATATGGCCCTTTCGCATAATTTGTTTGAACACTAACATCAATTTTTTGCTTTGGTTAACGGGCGTATAAGGAGAAATATGCTTGGACAATAATGTGAATTTGGTCATTAATGGTACTTCAAAATAGAATTTAAAGATGTGAATTGTGTGATCTAATTTGTTTGTTGGTGATGATTAAGGTAAAAAATAATCTTGGAATTTGTTTGTAGATAAAGCTATGAGAATGACTATTCATTTTCAGATTAGTGTTTTAATCTGCTGATCTATATTCTGATAAAAGATCAGTTGATCCATATAGAATAATTTTGTTAGACTTAACTTGATGTGTATCCGATCGAGTCAAGGAGATCTTCTACGTCCAATACAAATACTAATTATATATGTAATGTTTTATTGAAATTTTCAAGACTGTTTTCTCTTCAAATTATGAGAAGTCACATACTATTTTACTAAAGTTCTACAACTAGAAGAAACTTATTTTTATGAAGAAAAATGCAAATAAAAAAGAAGTTATATATAGAAGATAATGACAGAAACTTCTCCGATTCTTTTAGTTTCTCCTTCTACAACCAATTAAGCATCCTCTTCCAATGCATTAATATACTCTTCCATGAAGTTTTTAATGTCACTCAAGCCAATCACATCGTATTTTCTTTTCATTGCTAATTACTTATTTGTGCATGATCTTGATGTTGTTGTTTTTTTATTTATAGGAAGAAATTAAATACAAATATAAAAAAATTATAATAACTCGTATATAATTTAACTAATTGAGTTAAATTTTCTTCATGTCATTAATGTTATCTATAGTAATATCATTATTAAGTTATTTTTTTACACTGCTATTCAATCACAATTTATCATGTACGATAAGATATTTTTCATAATATCATGTATGACCATTAAATTCAATAACTATTCTTTTAAAAGTTAATATTTTAAATGAAGCTTTAAAATAGTTTTTGAATTTTAAAAAGTAAGACTAAATGCTATCTTATATTACTTTTCCTTTTAACCTTAACATCGCCAATCCCTTTCATCAAAACCTTAACATCGTTAGCTTATTGAAAATAATAAATATTTTCACTAAGAACATGAAAGACTATATTCTAATACTTTGAAAATAATAATAATAATAGTAGTAGTAGTAGTTGTTTTTAATTATAAAAAAAATTACTCCTCTTTACTTATCTTTCTAAACAAATCGTTAAAATTTGATATTTTCATTCAAGTTTTTTATTTCATTCTCCTCCGATTCCTGATATGAAGGGCAAGCCAGCATGCAAATCGGCCCACAATGTGGCCCATCCCCGAAAGGCAAAATCACAAAGAACTTAATTACAATTCAGATTTCAGACCAAGGAAAAATTGAAAATTCTGATTAGTCATAAATGAATGTCACGTGACAAAATCAGAAAACTAGTTGCAATATTTTCAATACTATTCTTTAAATTAAAGTTTCAGTCAACTTCTAACAAGTAAATTATGAGTGTAAAACTTTTATTAATCCAAAATATAATCACTTTTTTTACAGCAAAAAAAAATCACATGAAAGGTTCTACTATCAGTTTTGTTTTGTCCATTCTTAAGTGTTTTTTTTTTTTATATATATATATATATAATCCTTTCTTAAGTTGGTTGTGAAGTATTATAAAGGGCACTGGCACCAACAATATAGTAGTACTAACTTATAGAGGCCCCTGCGGCATTACACCCTGGCCTCTTTAACAACTTAATGGAAACAATATTTGAGAACAGTTACATTTTTTAAATATCAAATAATTATATTATATGTAATTGTTTTTATGTCTTTTCTCTAATTTTCTTATATACAAATTTCATAAACACGCTTCAATATTAAAGAAAAATAACTCGCACACATAAGAAAACATTTTCCATTTGAGAAATGTGGGAAACCAAAACAGATTTACTTCACATAAAATTGAGCAATGCTCGATACAATATCTTTTTTAAAAATATTTTGTGAAGAAAATATTAAATAAAAATGTATTTTATATCTTGAAAATATAAAATATTCAATATTACCTTTATTTGATAATTAAGAGTATTATTTAAAGATGCTATAAAAATATTTAAATTGTTCAAAAAATGTATAATCATTTTTTTACATTTAATATCATTTATATTTCATTTTTTAACATAAAACATAATTTTTAAGCTGATAGTACGAAAACACCTTGGAGATGAAGTAGTCCAGGTGCCATTTTGATAGTATCTCTTAACATTTTTAGGTCTAGACTCTTGATCCAAATATATTGTGCAACCAAAGGTACTCGATAGTCGATACTTTAGTTGACAGTATCTTTTATTCTGGAGAACAGAATATTTAACATCTTTGTATAATTACGGCTATTATATCTCTGTACAAATGTGAAGTGCAGTTTTCTGAGACCTAGTTTTTTACGTGCATTAAATGTATTTTGAAAATTTATTTCTCGAATGTATTAACAATTAAACACATTATGGAAATCAGCTTTCGGGACATTTAAAAATTTGTCAAAAATATCTTTTAAAGTATATAAGCTGTCATGATTTTGTTTAAAAAAAAAAAAAAGAGAAAAAAAGGGCCATAATAGTGACTAAGGTTTAATGAGCTTGTACCTCAATTTTGACACTGGCCCAAGTATTTAAAGCTTGAGAGGGATGTTTGGTTTGAAATTTGAAGTTTCACAATTCAATTTTTTCACGCCCAAAAACACGCCCTCTAACGAAGAAGCGAGCACTTTCTGAATTAGCACCATGAACCAAGTCAAATTGGAGCATGAACAAGAAGCTTAGACCTTATGTAATTATGAAGTAGATCATAAATTCATAATGCAAAACTACTGAATAGAATATTAGAAGTTAATGCACGAATAAATCAGCAGCAACTAAAGGAATAAGATATTTATATCAACACAAGTCTCTGTGTTAGTGTGTTATTCAAAAATAATAATAATAGCTACTAACAATGCATAATATAAGCAATGTACCAAAAATAAAGAAAGAAAGCATACTGTAACTGTAAGCATCAAGTAAACTGCATATGAACATATTTACAGGTTCAACAAATATGGCATCTTATATACTTTATAACTCATTGCAATTAAATTTTACTATACTTTTCAAGCCTTCAACAAGAGTCCTAAATGTACAAAGTTTAGAATTCCATGCTGCATCAAAATCATGTTGATGTATGGCCTTATAAATACAAACTAAGGAAATGCTCCTCACCATATTGAGGATTTCAACATTCAGAATTTATTCAACTGGGAAAAGCTCCACATTGCAGTTGCCATTCCATGCAATCTTCAAAATCAAAACTACTTGCACAACCCAACAACGCGTTTTGTTGTTGTTCATAACGGCATATGTAATTGAGTCCCATAAGAAGCTGGCATATAGCTTCCTCTGTCTTGTCCTTATCAGCAAAGTATAATGTCTGAAATAGCAGCACATTTGTCCTGCTAACAATTTGGTGCTGCTCGAAATTCCTCTCACTTTGCCACCTGATCATGTTATGGGCAAGTGGAGCAAGCCACTTGAGTATCCCATCAAGAGTCACCTTCCAGTCATGAGCAAGAGGTGCATCATATATGGCCAAGTTCTTCACATAGGTCTTAAGTTTGCCTTTCAGAGACAACCTTAAGCTCGTCGGTAGCATCTGATATAGATTATTCCGAGCTTCCTCACCAACTAAATGTGGATACCTTAGGAGTTTCTCCATGACGGTTATGACATTGGCATAGTGCAATGCTAGAGCACATCCTCCTAGAGTAGAAGGAGGAGCATAAACAGATAATCTACTTTGGGGACCAAAGGTTGAGCAACTCAGATCTTCAGTGAAAGGAATACCACTTTGAACATGATTTGGACCACCAGAATGGTACAAGTGATCCCTTTTCTTGGCCTTATTCTCAACACCGATACTCTGACTGATTGATAAACGATCGTGTTGGTCCTTGTGATCAACAACATGATCATTATCGTCATCATCGAATTCTGCAACCGAGCTGCTTAAACTCAGGCAATCCATGAAAAGTCT
The DNA here is from genome assembly GCA_007407185.1 of Glycine tomentella. NCBI lineage: Eukaryota > Viridiplantae > Streptophyta > Magnoliopsida > Fabales > Fabaceae > Glycine > Glycine tomentella. Next base: position 1,826,067 of record PYAF01005740.1, read on the forward strand.
CCCCGGACTTGTTCCACAAGGAAAACCAAAATCTTCGATTTGAAGATATGCTAATTCACCTCTCCTCATAGGCCTACTAATAGTTTCCCTTGTCTCCACAGCAGTTCTCCCATTTCTCTTGCCATGATTGCTTTTCAACTTCTCAGAACTCACAGGAACACTAATCTGGCCAGACACTAACCCACACTCATTCTGCAATGTTGGACTTGGAGAACCTCCACTAAGCCCAAGATTATTATTTTTTCTCCATGTAGAATCACCAAAGATCATAGATATTCTAGCATAAATGGTACAAACTGTCCTGGCCAACAACTCAACAACCTTATCAAAATTCTGATTCCAAAGTGAAATCTCCTTTAGATGCCTCACATCTTGCTTCTGCCATGTGAGTTTCTGCTCAAACGCCCTTCTACTCTCCTCATGCCGGTTATGCTGAAACTTCTTCACCGCTTGCTCCAAATCATTAAGAACCCCCATTTCACTGTGCAAACTCCTGGTAGCACTAACATACCTATCCATTTTCCTCACCATTCCTTCCATGTGCTTAACTAAGAACCCCAATTCCCTCACATCTATGACTCCACTAACAATGTCCCCATAAACATGCTCAAAGCCTTGCAAAGCGGGTAAAGAACACTTTTTTCCCAACCTAGAAACCACGTTAGCGACGCGGTTTAACTCCTCAAGCTTCTCTGCTCGAGCCAGCTCGAGGAGATAACCCTCTTGGGAGGAAACAAGGTTTTGAACACCCTGTGAGTTCGAGATCTCGTTTTTGAGCTTCAGGATCTCGGGCTCTGACAAGGATTTGTGGAGGTGAACGGTTTTAGACATTACATTTGCGACTTCAAAAGAAAGAATCCCAATTACTTCTTTATTATCTTGGCTTTTGGGGTTGTGTTTTCTGTTTGCGGAAGGTTCGAGAAGAAGAGCGTGCTTGAGATTGGCGCTTACCTGGTTACCCATCTTCACAATCCAAGCTTCAGCAACCATAGCTACCTCACCACACTTTCACCAAATGCTCTTCATTCAAGATGACCCATTGAGAGGGGCAAGAAGAAGAGTCCAATAGCTTGTCAAAGCTGCAAACTTTGACGCTCAAGAATGGTTTTGGGGGTGAAATTATTGGTGTAGCAGACAGAGAAACCAAAGGGTGCAATGAGATTGTTTGTGTGTGGCCAAAGGAAAAGGTCAAGCATGTGCACAGAGAAATGTAGGTGGCATGATGAGAGAAAGCAGTGAATTTAGGTAGTGAAGAAGGAGGAGGGTGGTAATTGAAAATAAGGTTGCAATGAGAAGAGACAGAAGAAAGTGGAGGGAAAGAAGGAAGTGATAAACAAAAGAGGGACCAAAGAAAAAAGGAGCGATTGCTTGAAGGCTATTTCAGAGCTATCCACTTTAGTTTTCAAACAAAGGAATCAGAATTTTGAAAAGTGGAGTCAGGGGTCAGAATTTTGAATTGAATCATTCTAACTTTTCTTCTTCCTTTTTTTTTAGTATCTAATCTTAATTATTGGATAAAAAGGTAAAAGATATTTTTATATATATTAAATATTAAATATAAAGTTTAATTTAAAAATCTTTTATATTATGTTCTTATATGATAAAATTGTTTATTTTTATAATAATTTTATTATAAGTTATATTTAGAAAATAATTTCTAATTAGTTAATAGTGTAAAAGGAGTTGTACTAATGTTTTGTTTGAATTAGAGGCCAATGGAGATAAAAGAAATAAGAGAGAAAGAAATTGGAATAGTAGGAGTAAAGAGGAATAGAATGAAAAATATGTAGTATTTAGATTAATAAAGTTTAAAATGAAAAAAAAAAATATTTTATCTCTATATAAATTAGAATAGTTATTTTGAACGAAAGTGATTTTAGAAACTAATTTTCAATGAGAATGCTTCCAGGGGTTTTTTTCTTTTACAAGAACGTTT
>PYAF01005740.1:1849934-1869037 GCA_007407185.1 Glycine tomentella
AGAAAAGCTATAAGTCTGATGGAGGGTTAAACCCTTTAGTAGTTCTACGTTCCAGTTGTTCCCTGTTTTAATTCTTTTTTTCTTCTTTTCTCTTCTCCTCTCACCATTCTTTTATTTTAACTATGTTTCTCTCTTTTGTTTTATTTTCGATTTATCATTGGGTTCATCTACCACCGACCCCAATTAATTTGGGTTAAAGATGCTGTTGATGTTGATGTTGATATCATTTTAAACATTATAAGTTAGCTTTTCTTCAAATTTTATTGTGTAATTTTTCAAAACTTTTGAAATTTTTATTTTGAAAATTTACCAAGTAATATTTTAAAGTGACCACAAACCCAAAGTGTAAAGACTATGTAGACCCTCCAAATAAAATATAATTGACTAGTATTGTGCACTTGTACTTACATCAAAGAGTATTGCATGCTAGGAGGTATTTGATCCAGCATTTTTTTGGATACTTAGAAGAGATTTAAAAAATAAAATAAGAGTTAGAAAAAGACTCTAAGAAAGTCAAATATTCAATTAATGAACCCCGAATCTTGACTCTTACTCCATGAGCATTTCAAAATCCTTGACAGTTTTCATTCTTTTAGCTTAAAAGAGATGGACCGAAGAGAGAGAGAAGAGAAACCAAGTTTTTTGGGAAACCTTTTTCACCCAACATTTTTTAAAATGCTACCTTTTTCCTTTTTCTTCAAGCTGAAGCTATGTGTTATATGAATTCTTGAAATAATGATTAGACTCTACAACAGAAACAAATAAAAAAAAAAAGTGTTAAGAATGACTGAAATAGGCTGGCTAGTATTAGATGAAGTGAGAGGAACAAAAGAGAGAAAACAAGAGAGAGAACTGAGATATTTATTATTTCAGAGTAAAAAAGTTAGTTAGAGTTTGTTACAAAGGAGGTATATATAGACCTCTGAACAGAAACTAACTACCTACCTGAACAGAAACTAACTATCTACCTAACACAAGGAGGTGCTGTTAGCAAAAGCTAACAGCCCTTACAAAACATAATACAGAACCGTTTTTACAGTTTTACAAATACATATTCTAATAGCTAGTCACTGTTACTAACGGTTTTTGTAGGCAATAGGACAAAATCTATTCAAATGGATTTAAATAGTAGTATGGAATCTGAATTTAAATATTTGTACACAAAAAATCACCTTCAAACTGTAAGATTATTTGTTCCCGATGATGGGTGGAAAGGAATGAAATTTGTAAATAGTACTTTATAAAATTTTCTTATTCATGATATTTAGAAACAAGATAAAATATCTACAGGGGCACAAATGTGCTGCAACTAATTTACAAATTAAAAAATCCAGTTTGCACTCAATAAGCTTGAGTTCTAAATTACTAAGGGAGATGTCTGCAAACTCAGCAACAGGATGCAAGCAAAATAAAGTAGTTTTCAACAAAATGAGATAAAGTAGTAGAACTCACCTTGACTTCACAGTATGTCTCTTTCAGTTGATTTAACACTAACAGATCTATAGGCTTTCCGAAAATATCTGAGTGAATTGGTGGCCAAGTTTGGTGCTGTCTTTGGGTCCAGAGAAAGGCCCTTGATATATCCTGAAAGTATGAAGTCGTTATTTAAATAATGACATCAAATAGTACCACAAAATTTGGAACACAGAAAATATGGTCAGCTACATAATTCGAAGAATTATAATATGAAAATTTTGATACAAAGAAACAAATTGAAAATGCCAAAATGGAAACATGTTACATAGTGGAGAATCAGTGCACATTGACAAGCACGATTTTCTTTAATTACATGAGGCACGGGATTTAGAGGGTGTGCTACTGAATATTTTAAACAATTGGAATTATACAAGTCAATGTTAGGTAAGTGGTTTTTTGACTGGGAATACAGATTTGTTGTAAATCAAGTTCTTACACCTGTAAATCTTTCATCGAATGTATAACTCTTAATCATTGTTCAATTTGTTCCCCCACCATTTAGGTCTTTTTTGGAATGCCTAGGCAAGCTGAAGACTTTTTTTTGGACCAATACTTCATAGAATAAATACTGTTGGAAAACTTACTTAATTACAGTCAACCCTATCTTTAGGGGTTGCCCAAATTGTCACCTCATGGGTGGTGTTTAGTCCCACACCGACTTATATGACTTAAATAGAACTTAAAAAGTTTGCACAGTCCTCACTTTATAAGCCGGTTTTGTGAGGTTGAGTTGTGCACCAAGACCAAATTCTAAGAAAATACTTTTGTTCTGACCAATATGCTACACAGTTAATCCATTTGTTTTGATCAACATAGTTTAGTTTATACATGTCACAAGTCATGGTCACATATGTGAAAAGAAAGTGACATAGTTGCTAAACTTGAGTAAAGAAAAACTTGAGTCAGAAAAACAAAAAACAGGTATATCAAGCATGTCAGTAAGAGCATATTTTCCAAGTTTTGAACGATTTAAAACATCAGTAATGGGTAGAAGTATGAAACTATTTTGTACCTCACCACCAAAAGGCAAAGTCTTTCCAGTTGAAGGTAGAGCACCTCCATCCTGAGCAACAAGATCAGAATTTAAATGCCAAAATTAGTGACCTGCTGTTTTTCATATCAATCTGAACTACCATCATGTATGGAGAAAACTCAATTTGACAGTTAATAAATAGACACAAGCTAATACTTAAAGTTGATATATGTGGCCAATAGCAAAACTATATTCAGAATAATATTACTAGTGTCAAAGTCATAGTAGAAGCTATTTTACCATATTTGTTTTACTGAAGTGGCAAAGTAAATCCAATGACTGGTCAAAAGTTTAAATCATTAAAACAAACGTCACAATCAACAATTTACGATCACCATGGCCAACATAAGATTTATAGCTAACCTCACATAGTGGGAAAAAATTGTTGTTTATGTTGTTTTATATCTCTAACCATAGTTATTAATCCAAGATAGCAGCATGCAGCATTATTTGATCCATAGCCAACCCCACCTATGCAGTGTTTGGCCTAACATTTTCTGGGCTAAGCACAATTTTATAAAAGCTCTTCAAATTAAAGTAGCTTTTTTTAATGAACAAAATCCCAAAAATAGAGCTTCTATAAAAGCTACTTGGAGGAGCTTCTACTTTTCAGGAGAATGAAAGCCCAGACAAATGGGGCAAAACACTACCCTAGTGAGAAAAGGTAATCAACACATGAAAAGCAACCTAGTGATTGGTTTTAACTAAGTATATGTTTGGTTCTGCGTCTAAGAGTGGCTAGCATTTTTTACTGAAAAATGAAAATAAAAGCTAAACAGAGTAGCTTGTCTGTAGACATAAAGATTAGACATGCGTATGAGTTGAATTGATGTATTACCAAACATGCTATCAATTTATCACCAAGAGTAAATGTTAAGGACCACTTTAAAAAATTGAAAAATATCAGGAAAGTAAATGTTATTTTCCTTACTAATGATGGTACAACAATAACTGAACAATATTTTCCACACTACCAAATCGGAAAGTTGAGGGTGGTTACTTCAAAATGAAGTAAAGTTCAGGGAGCACATATACATTTTCTGCTGCCACTAATCTACTACCAGGTGGTGCTGGACAAACATACAGTTATATGTTGATCTAGATACAGCACTGTCTTTAATCTACTTCCAAATTTCTGCTCTTAAGAGTAGCAGTCTAGTAGATCATAGAACTATTAATCCATAAAGACAAATTCTAGATACATGTTCAGGCAAATGTTACATCATTGAGTTATTCCATCTTCTAAGATATTGTAATAGAAAACTTCAAATTAAGTGCCAAATAAGATGTGTTGAACAATAATAGTAAAAAAAAACACCAAAGTTTCATTTACCTCAATGCATATAAGTGATGTCACCTGAGCACCAATATTCACAACACATGCTGTTGATAATCCATTTCCAAAAACTGCTGCAAGACCTTCCTGGTCAAATAATACCATATGAAATCTTTAGAAGCTAATTGAGAAATCCTGACAAATAATTCCCTTTTACGTATAAAAAGCCTATTTGATCAAATATTTTAGTATTTGATCTCCATCACCCCATTCTATAATTAGATTTCATCATCCATCAGGATCATGATCCCTGATGTAGATTAAGATATAGCAACTGTTGGAGCTCAAAGGATTTGTAAAGCAAGAGCAAAAAGTTTGAGAATAGGAAAATTTGAATAAAGTCTGCTGCAACAACTTCCAACAGTAAGACTCGGTTTCATTTTGGAAAATATTAACCAAAACTATGACCGTGAAATCACCCAAATTAAGGGCAAGAACTGCTTTGCTTAACACACATTAGTTCAGTTCCCTCAATTTTCATTACAAACAAACATGCTTGATACCAATCTTGAGGGACTGAACCCACTCCTCGAGAATGAGGCTTGCTAATGATACCAGTATCCATCTATAGTAGTCAAGGGAGTTTGAAAAACCCCAGAAGTAATGTTAAAATATTATCGACAGCAGCAACAAAACAACTATAACCATGACGTTCATCATCTCAGATTAATAGTCATTATACAAGCATTCATCATATAAACTTACAACAGCAAGATACGTCATACCTGGTGTACCACTGCTGAGCCAAAGCAGAGTTCTCGTAGTACTAAAGATAGAATTTCTTTTATTTCTGCTTGTGGCAAGAACAAAAACATAAAATGAATATATCAAGAGAGGAAAAATAAGAATTCTAAAAGAACCACAACATGCAAAATAAATAAATGGCAAGTATTTATCACAGTTTAAATGAACTAATTTCGAAATACCACGATTGTCAAATGTTTCTGGCATCACAAGAACAGCAGAATACATATTTCTTTCATTGCGAGGAATGTGCAGTTTCTCTATTAAAATCCAGTCCCAAATAGTATGTAGATCGTCAAGTACCTGCAAAATAGGCAAGTGGTAGTGATATAAAATAAGAGCTAGAAGCCTAGAAATAATTCAAAGACACTCAAAATTCTCACTATTCAATCACAGTAAATATCTTAATCTCTAAGACATGGTTTATGTTTAGATATCCTACATTAGCTAGAAATATGCCCCAACTTCTTATAAGCATTGGGCAACCCTTCCCCTTGAACTAGCTTTTGTAGTTAAGTTAAATCTAACCTGTTTCTAATATAGTATCAAAGTCTGTCCAGTCTTTGATGTTTGGCCATGCATAGATGTCTAGTCTAGCAAACTTCACATTCCAAATATTCAATCTTGGGCATGAGGGGGATGTGTTAAGATATTCCACATCAGCTAGGAATATGGCCATAATACTTTGTAAGGCTTGGGCAATCGTCTTCCTTTTTACTAGCTTTTATTTAGGGTTGAGTTATTAGACCCATTTCTAATAGTTTATATAAGCAATTCAAAGGACCCTAAATTACTTGGACAAGCAACCCAAACTTTAGACTCAAGTTATCCGAATCTAGAAAACAAAATAAAAACATATTCCAAGAGGGGATAGATATCCAATGACTAAAACAACTAAACCATAATTTCCCAAATTATTGACAATAAATCTCTAAGTCACCAATACAAATGTTAACTCCCAATTCAGTTACATCATACAATTTATGAATTGATAATTAAACATATCATCCCACACTTCTTCATTATTCTCCATTATGAAGAAAACTTATTGTTATTTTTTTTAAAAATGCAGAACTAACCTAAAAATGCAACAAGCAACAACAAATAGGTGATGCTGTGATGGAGGAAAAAGCTATATGGCATCTAGATAAAATTATTAACTTACACCAATAGTATTCTAGTTTGGAAGTGATAAGTACCTGCTGCATGGAATAATGTTGTGAAATGTTCAAGTGTCCTCTGCGGATTGGACGACAAAAACAATACGGTTCAGTTGGGGATATTTTTAATGCTTCCTCACCACAAATGAACTCTTTGAATTTTCTTTCACTTGCATTAGGTTCCTTTGAATCTGTACCTTCTTTTGGATCCAAAAACTCATCAGTCTCATCTTTACTTGAAGTCTCTACAAGTGCCGATTTGTATACAAATCATAACATAGTGCTAATTAATATTAAAATAATACAGCATTTAAGACCAAAGCAAAATTAAATGCCATATCCTCTTAAGTGAATCTACAATGCTTATAATGGATCACAAAGAGCCCAAAGGCTAAACCTGTTCTGTTTGTTCACAGAACAAATAGATTGAACTCGGATTAGAGAGTCCACACCCCATTCATATTTATGCAGAACATACTCTTTTTCACAATCAGAAAAAGCCAGATGATCTATAGAACTAGTTGCAATGTAGACATTTTTTAGTTTCTTTCTTTCTGGGCAACAATAAGGTGAGAAAGATACAGGAACTGTGGTCGTCTATGCATTTGAAATACACATAGATGGTCCCCTCAAGAGCCTGAACTTATGAAGACAGCAAAACAAAACAAGTGAGCATCAATTTTTTTAAAAAATAAATCTGACCATCAAGTTAAAATTTGTGAAGAGTTCATGCAGGTTTTCAGCAACTTGTCTAACCATATTCCAACTCCAAGACAGGTGTAGACATATAGTAAATTAATGATGCATCTTAGAATGTTGAAAATCTGAGGTGATTAGATACATAATTTCAGGTGAAAATTTTATACCTGTCCCGAGTTCTTAAATTCCTGATGATATTTAATGGAAACAAAGCATGAAGAAATGCTCAAATATTGAAACTAATAGCAGGCTTGCACCTCTCCCTTTACTCTGTGATTTGACATAACAAATAAAGGAATAGGTCCATTGACCAAGACATAAAACTACTAAGAAAAAATATGGAGAACAAATGAGGTTCCAGATCCATAAAATTGTGCAGCACTAAAACATTTAATTAAATGCATTTCTTACATCTAAATGGGGCACAGTTAATACATATCTACAGTACAACTGAAGCACCCAACATGGACTCGGTAAGTTTTGACCAGGAAAAGAACACATAATGGCTCATTTTAGGAACACTCAGAAAGCAGCTTATCATTAAAATGATGCAATATCTTGTTACACCATGGTCCTGATCCAAATAAACAGCTATGCCATCACAATAAATTCCTTGCTCATACTCAACGGAATCAAAACCTGTCCACTTCATTGAAAGAAAAAGGATAACAACATCTCAATAATCACTAATGCAAGGAACATACAGGATTAATGTTAGAATCATATAACATGACATACGTGACAAACCAAATGAGAAAAATAAATCCTCAGCTTAATAAGCCAGCGGGAACCACTTATAAACATTTCAAAAAATCAGTGCACCAAAAGGCACAAGTACATGGATTTTTTCTAGTATGATTAGCAAAAGAAAACATTCCAAAACTTCATTTGAGTAGTACCAATTTCCTCTTACCTAATGACACAGATGAATTAGTGGCCTCCTCATAGACATTAGTCCAGGTGAAGGGCAAATCTTTCCTTATAATATGAGGATTGTGTCCATCAACACGTCCCATCTGCACATCAAGTACATTCAAAGTCATAGTATTAATTAAGAAAAAAAGTGACTTACAGTTATGTTTTATTACCATATAGTTATCCTAGAAAAAACCAATAACAACTTCATAAATATTTGATAGAATTTTCCAAATAGTTTTGCCTGCTCCTAGAGTAGGAAAGTGACTTTTCACTTTTCAGAAATCTTAGATTCATCCTTGTTAACATGTTCATAGAATCAATGAATAACCAGCTACAAGAATCATTCCCAAAACTTATCTATCTTACTCTCTCAGTACATAACCTGTTATTTTGCTTCTTTTGTCTTATCTAGCTCTCCAGTTTTACATGCTAGATTTTGTTCTATTTTTAATTGAAATTAACTTTTATTAGAAGAAAACAACCATGGAAATAAGAACTGTCTAGGTGATACATGAGTGAAGTGACAAACTTCATGAGATCATCAGGACATGCATTGTATATATCTTCAAATCATATAAGCAATATGTAAAATATAAAAGCTCAGTTAAGCAAATAAATCATCAGGACATGCTTATTTATATTAAGGACAAAAATAGCAGTAACCTTCGTAGAAATGTATGAATGCCCAAAAGGGTCAATCAAATTACAATTACTTTAATGAATAATATATTTGTCTGTCAGCATGTTCAGCTCAAAATCTTTATCAAATCAAGCACAACAGAATTTCCAAAGCTTTCACACTACTTGAAATGCAATGATTTGAAAGGGGAATATTAATCCAATGCTTAAACAGATCCAAAGAAAATCTAGGCAATGATATCAAACATTTATGAGTTCATTATTACAACACAAATTACAATAACACAATAAACAACAAAAGCAGATCATACAAACAAACAGTTATGAGTTCATTCATTTGAATTGTAACTGAATAAACATTCCACATACCTTACGGGGGAAAGAGTTACTGGGACCTTCTTCGTCCAGAAATGGTATCTTCAACAACGGTGCAATCTTATTTTTTTTTCAACAAAAGAGGGAAAAAATCAATATTAGCAATCTGAAACATAAAACTTACAGCTTCAAAGTGTGCCATAACTTACAACATCATAAGCTTTTTCCCTATCGATGTGCTGTTGAGTTGTAACCGTACTATTAAGCATCTAAATGCAGAAAAAACAAAAACCAACAACAATTAAAGTAACACATACATGCATGCAATGGAGTATAAAATAAAATTGTCAAATTATCAGAAAAACCTTATCTATAACAGTAAAGTTAGGAATTTGTTCGGTGTGGCGAGCAATGCAATGAGGAATATTGAAAGGGGTGTCCTGTGAAGCCAAGCCAATCCTAACATTAGCAGAACCTGAGTAATAATGGGTATGGCAACAAATTTATAATATTTAAGTGCTTAGTGTAGATTTTGGGAAGAAGGTGGCAAATGGGCAGTGAACAAAATTGGATTTTTTGCATACCTGGGTTGATAACAACCAGATTGGAGCCTCGTTCTGACATAATTTGAGAAGGAAGCGCAGATTTAAGGTAATCCTGTGACACGAGGACGTCCCCAATATGATATGAGAACAAAATTGTTGAAAAGGTAACGATAAAGAGAGAAATTGTACCATGGGAAAGAGAGGATGTTGCAGTTGCAGTGAGTAGAGTGACAAAGGTTTAGCACATTTGGTGTTTTTTTTGCTCCTTTTAGCCTTTCTTGTTTTCTCTGCTCTTCAAAACCGAGGAACACTTTCTCTCACATTGTTTAATGAAGGTTCCTAGTTGCTAGTTCCTACTCTAGTAGTATTTCTTCTAAATTAAAAATTATAATTTGCAAATACATCACCTCAATAAGAGACATAAATAAATTGGTCGCGCGACATTTTTGTTTTTTGTTTCAAAATATAAAATCAAAATGACATGTGTTTTATTTTTTTGCCAATTTTAATTCAATTTTAAAATGGAGGTAAAATAATTTTTAATTTAATTTAAAAATATTTTTATGTCATTTTTTTATTAACAAAATTGTAATTATAATTTTTAGTTTAAAAATCATGAAAGTATGTGATAATTTTTTTTATTATATCATATTGACTTTAACGTCTATACCTAAGTTAAAAATAACTTATTCTATATTCAATGTCTGATTAAATCAAAATAAACAATTAAAAGTAAAAAATTAGTCTAATAGACATGTTTATCCTGTAAATTATAAATTATAAACATGATCTTATAAATTATAGTTTAGACAGACTCACTATTTAAGTTTAGTGGATTTCTTTTAAGATCTACAGTCTTATTTTTTTTAATTAAAAAGACTTTTTAAAAAGTTTAATTTTGGTCTTTTTGATAAATAGGTCAGATCGAACCAAACCTTAACTAGGTCTTGTCATGGACTCCTGACAAAGTATCTAGCCTATTTTCACCCCTAATGACCGTTAAAAAATAAGAGGAAAGTTTCTAATAACCACGATTAATGAATTTGTTTTTGTAAAATGCAATGAAAATCGATCCAATCATTGATTCGATCGAGATAGTGGGTTAGTGGTCCAATCGATAGGTTATTAATTGACTCGATTTGACTCAGTATATATTAAAAATTATATATAAGTATATAACTAACATTATTTTATTAAGAAAAAGTATACATACTCCAAATCCAAAATAACAATTAATGATAATGAGACATAAAAATGGCGTCGTAGAGGTGGTCTATTTTTTTTTTTTTTTTTACATGCATAACCCAGTCCGAGTTTGTAAAAAAAAAAAAACCAGGGTTGGTCACGTGAGTTTCCTCAAAATCGGTCAGGTTTGACCGAATCATCCTAGAGCACATGCATGAACAGCCCAATAACAAAACCAGTCCAATTTGGTCATTGGATTTTAATTGGACCAGTCTGACCAAATAGACTAAACCTAGTTTTATAAACACTGATGAAAATATGACTAAAGTAATACATTTCTTGACAAATAAGTATGGAGAATTTGTCATGTGGGACACATTGTGTGTTTAAATTCTTTTCTTTTCATTTTTCTAAAACCAAACGGCATAAGTTCTCATACTTCTTTGCATTTTTGTTCCTTGATCATTTTTTGCCATTTGAATGCTACCAAAAAGAGCATAAATAAATGATAAGATTCATATTATTTTTAAAAATTGAAAGAAAAAAATGAAATTGAGAATTCTTCTTCCAAATATATTCACTCTAATTTCTTTCAAAAATTAATCATTATCATGTACTATATTACTAGTACTATTGTTATATTGACTCTAATAAATGAAATGAAAATAAAACACGCTTCATGAAGATTAATATTTTTTTAAAAGATTGGTAATGAAAGAAATGGAGAAATTATTAATCTGATTATAAATGGTCTAAGTAGTCTACGGAAAATCTTTGTGATAAACCAAAGTAATCGGTTGATCCTCTTTGATGATGATCACTTCACCTATCAACCTTTAACTTTTAGGATTTTTTAGATTTTTATTTTTAATTTAATTAAAATAATTCGACCATATATAATAAATAGTTTATTTAATAATTCTTTTAGTATATTTTACATTAAAAATACAAAATCATTAAACGCATTATAAAATATAATAAATGTGTTAACCTTTTATAATAATATCTGAAAAGTCATATAAAAATACAATTTCTAATTAATTAAAATATAATTTTTTATACTAAAATGCATCTATATTAAACTCTTGATCTAATTGTTCAAATTCTGAATTTCCAAACATAGAGATGAAGTAACTTTTGTGAGGCAAAGTGAATGGGTAGAGTAGTCTTTTTACCCTTAATTTTTTTATTCTTTTGAAATGGTTCGACAGTGGTCGAGTGGAACGATGGAACTTTTAATTATTATTTTTAAAGTTTAAAAGTGAAAAATTTAAACGCAGCGACAACGAAACCAAGCAAAGTAGCAAACAAACAGAGACACACGCACGAAACATTGTTAAGGTTGAAATGAGTTGCTGTTTGAGATCACTTGCTGCTGCTGCTTCATACTTGAGATCCACCTTCTGATTCCTCAGGTAACGTCACAACCACTTATTCCATGTTTAATTAGTTACTGTATTTAAATTGAGTTTTCAGTTTTTCAAAATTTATTTTCCGGATCGTAGTGGTCGGAATCCTCGCCACCGGAGGACCTCAAACTGGTGCGGTGGCGGTAGAAACTTTCATAATTTGTTAACCAAAACCGTTTGTAAGATCTCTCACCACATTTCTATTTCTGGAAAAATGGAATGAGAATGATTACCCATTGTTACACCCATTGTTACAAATTCTACGCCATGAATTTTTCCGTACATGTAATGATTCTCCCTTTTGTGTGCTGTGGTTCTAATTTCTGTTAGAAGATTAGAAAAGCTAGTGTGCTTATGCTGAATGTGTCTATGTGATGGTAATTAATTAATTAATGTATTGAGATCAATTCAATGTGATGTAGATCCTGCAGGTTTCACTATGAGTAAAGCATTTTCATCAAAGAAATATTATTCCTCTTTGCCTCCCCCACCTACACCAATCACAGCTGCAACGTCCCGTGCGAAAAAGAGACAAAGTCCTAGAAGCCCTTTGCAGGATCTCAACCGCATTTCCAGCAGCAGCAACAGTAGTTATGCTTCTTCTAGTGTTTCTACTGAAGCCCCAAAGGGTTGTCTCAGGTTCTTGTCTTCCTCTTCTTTTAGAACCCCTGTCCACAGACCCAAGAGTCTCACCAAAACTCCCAGCTCGGCCCCTCGTGCAGCTGCATTGAAACAGTCTAAATCTAATTCCTCCAAGGAGAACCTTCTAAAGGGTAATGCGGGGTTGAGAACCAAGACACTTGCATCGGATAAGATGCGGACGACGCATAAGAAGAATCCCCCGTGCCTCTACCAATGGCAGTCTGGGAAGAAATCTGGTTCTAGGACTGGCCAAAAGTCCAAGCCTTGTTCTGCTTTGAATGAGCATGGCAAGCTTTTACCTAGATTACCATCTGCATCAGGGGAGTTAAAGGAAAAGGAGGATATCTTGGGAGGGAGAAATGATAATGCTGGTGAGCATGATGCCCATGTCAAATTGGGTCGTGGTGCTGTAAACTTGACTCCTTCGAGTAAAAAGGTTGCTGGGTCGTATTTGGAGGATATTAGAGTTTTTGGGGATGTGGAGGAGAATCCAAACTCAAGCGCTAGTAGAACACCGCCAATTCATAACTCTCTTTCCCCGGAGATACAATGTGGGTCTTCTTTGGTTCCAAAAACAGCAACACCTGCTTGTTATGGTGCCGGCTATGTTGTTTCTGGTGTCACTGACAAGAGGAAATGTAGGCCTAGAGGGATTCTCACTGTAGAGAAGAACTATTCAGGCAGTGATAAAATAGCTGCTAATAGTTTTGATGATGATGATGATGAGAATAAAAAAGTAATGGATACTAATGACCATGCTAGTCCTTCCTTGTTACCTTTACCAACTGAAGCTGTAGTGCATTGGCTTTCTTCTCCATGTAACAAGGGAAAGAAAATTCCGAGTAAGGAGTTTGAAAATGGACTGAATCGAAGTCAGGAACTAGCAGAATCCAGAACTCTTTCTTCCAGTACTTCACCATCATCCAGTTCTAAAACTTTTTGGAATTTAAGTGATAGCAGTGATTTGTCTGGTGGTGCTAATGGTATCATGAGAAAAATCAGTTCTTCAATTTCTCCAAATGGACTTGCTGAAATTCAAGTACCTTCTGATTACACATTATCACCTTCTCATTCATCCTTTTTGTTTTCTCCCAATCCCACACCTATTTGTAGGGCAGGTAGCTCAGGCAAAGGAAAAACCAATCAATACAATCTCATTGATGAGAATTCTCCCTTTTCCCTGAATTCATTTGGTAGTGGAAATGTTATTCAAACTCCACAGTCGGATTCTAGTTCAGATTTACACGTTGGATTGTCATTGGTGAATGCAGACAATCGAAAGGAAGATATTTCTAACCCTGGCCTTAACTCATCCAGCAAAATACTTATATCAGAAAACTTACTTCTCAATAGTTCTTTGCCCCTGGAGGATTCTGTTAATTCAAGTTTTCATTTTGATTGTTTAACTATGCCTTGTGAATCTATTGATCTCAGTAAACTTCCAAAATTTTTGGATGGTCAAGATCCTTGGTTATCTGGTTCTACAACAGAGAATGCTTCACAATCCCAAATGAGGATATCATGGAGGGAAGGGTTAATGAGCCAATCTTATGAGCTGGATGAGTTTGACTGCTGTAGATGCTTGTCAGATGATGAAGAAGAAATTGCCAATGAATCTGTTACCAATAGGTTTTCAGGTCCTCAAGTCAACATTAAAACAAATAATGGTAAAAAATTGAACAGTGATGTTGGAATCACTGAAACTGCTGAGGATACTAAACAAGAGATTCATAGCCTTGACAAAGAAAAAAATCCAGCTTTGATATCATGTTCAGGTGCTGAGTCCATAAGCACTGATGGTGGTGGTCTAGTTGCTTCAGGGGACTCAGACTGGACTTTATGCCACGTGAACAAGTCATTTGAAGTGTGAGTCTATCCCCTCATTGTTTGATCCATTTATTTATAAAATAAAACTTTTGGTCATGTAACACCCCTTCATTGTTTGATCCATTTATTTATAAAATAAAACTTGTTGTCATGTAACACCGCCTCCCCCAAAAGAAAAAAAATGTCAAAGGTGCTGATCTAGGTGGTTATTTGAACAAGTTCTTAACTTCCTCCAAGGCTATGTGGAAATTCGCCTCACTCATGATGTACACTTGTATATAATTGGGTGAAGTAAGAATTTCAACTTGGTGGAAGCAAAATTTTCTCTACTTCCAATTTAGGAGTAATTAACTGCTCAAGTGGTTAATCAAATCAATAGTGGCTACTCGGTAACCATTCTTTGAGCATGTCATTAACTGATTGAGTAATTAATAGTTCCTAAACTAGAAAAATTTTAACGACATTTTTTTTTTGTAATGTACTCTACTCTTTTTCCTTCCTACTTTTTTCATTCTTGTGTTTACTGAAATTTGTCTTTCACTGCCATCGGTTAACATACATGGAAACCATTCATAAAATATTATATATTTGTGAATTGGATACAGGAAATTATTTCTAGCTTCATGACGGTATCTTCCACAAACTTCTATATTTTTTGGGAGTTTTTATAATAACTGGACATATTGGTTGGGACTACATGAGTAATTGCAATACACTCAGATGTTGCCGCTTAAATGATAAGTTTGTGTATAGAAATTCATATGCACTCTTTTTAACGGAGGTTATTACCTTCCACTGCAGCAAACATAGAAGGAAGGGGGTTGATGGATTGGCGTTATGTTGGACTAAATTGAAATCCAAATACACACTAAATGTAGTTGTTTCTCCTTTTAAAAGCCAGTTAAACGCAAATTCATGAATTTGAATCAATCAAGTTTGGCTGCATAGGAAAGCATGACAATGGAGAAACAAGCACTTAAGGAATTAAAAGAGGAAGATTTTATTGAACATCATGAGAGCACATTTTGAAATCATAGGAGATTACATTTTTTCATATCTCAATATTTTTTTTTTAACCTTTACTTCCTTAATTAGTGTCCTACGCTGATTAACATTTTTCTATTATTAATACGAGTTTACTGATACACACTGCCAGAAGAGGCAGTTTTGATATCTCAAATGTAATTAGATAAATTTCTTTTGACATCACTTTTTTGTTACCCCCATTTAGCTATATAATACGTCGGACTTGGCTAAAAAGCAAAGATAATAGTTGATTGGAGAGTGTAAAGAAAGTAAGTGTAACATGGAAGCAATTAAATTAATTTAACTTTCACCTAAAGGGCGGAATGGTAGACATATCATAATTGGGCATCGATGCCAAACAAGTCAGTCGATCAATATAATACATATATAATGTGCAAATAACCCTCCTTTTTACCAAAAACATATACCTTTGGTTGAACATGATAAGTAAATATTCTATGATATCATTTTTGATTCCTGCTGATAAAAAAAAAAAACCCCTCCTTTGGTAAAAATTGAAGTAAATTTATATGTGAAACACAGTATTTGAAGCGTTCAATCTTTACTGTATTCAAATTATTTTATCTGTTTAAGTGAGTCAAGATTAAAAATAAGCTAATCGAGGTTAAATATGCAGAAAACTATTTTGCTCTAATTGGTTAAAAATTGATTATGAGCGATTAAGTTAATTAACACAATCTTGACTTCTGATTTTGTTAATCCCAAAGTGAATGTAAGGGACAAGAGGTAGAATGTGGCATATAAACAACAATCATGATAATATTTGAGACTCCAGGGAAAGTAGTGACTCCAAACTCGCCGAATCAGGACTCTCAAATCAGAACTACATACTTGTATATATTATATCTTGGCTGTTTTATCGTATTTCAAATCTAATCAAAGCTTCTGTTAATAGCTATTCTTAGTGCAAGTACAACTGAATGCTATGAGAATGCTTAAGCATATTCATAATCAAATTATGTGCCAACATACAAAATCATCAACGCAAAAAAGGTTTAAGCAATTATTCCATAACGCTGCAACAAAGAAATTTAATAACATTTTCACTGAAAACAAATACACATCTTTTTCTAATCTCTAAACTGTCTTTGCTTTTGGGGTCTTCTTCCTGATTTGCCTTCTGGTAATCGAGTACTTCATGTCTATAAAAAATAGCAATGCACCACAAAGTGCTGTGCTCTGCCATCAAAAGTGAACACATTACATTAAAGTTCTTACACAGGTAAAATCATCAGATAGAAACACAGGAAATAAAAATAGTTTGCACATACCTGAATGAAATCATTCAGCAGTAAATAATATTCAGGGTTATTAGATCTATAGTTGTAGAAATCATACAGAATTGGAGTAGAAAGCCCCAGATACAAGAGCTAGAAAAAGAAGAAAAAAAAAAAAAAACAGAAATCAGGGTTATAATTCTTTAGTACCAAAACAAAGGTCAAAACCGGAAAAAGTAAATTTAAGAATGACAACTTCTATTCGTTTCAAAGCTAAGAGAACAAGCCCTTACCAGAAGATAAGATCCAAATGTACTGCCAAGTACAAATAGAATTCCTCCAACCCCCTTCAGAAATATGGTAGAGGCAATGACTGGCCGAACCTGTATTTAACATTTTAATCAGAAAGGCATATACAAGTAAAAATTAAATCCATTCCAAAAAATGTATAATATGAGAAAAGATGGCCTTACATTAATATCTGGCATCGCTACCCCCAGCTTGGAGGATAAATTTCTCCTCACAGCAGTGAGCTTGGGAATCAACTCCTTTGCAATGGTTCCACCAGTGTCATCAAATTCATTAAACCTAGCAACACACATTCTATATAAATACAAAAAGTACTAAATGTTGCTTCAATAGTATTATTAGCAAACTAAAACTTACTTTTAACAACCCAACATTTGATAGGCTAAAATCTTGTCACAAGGTACTTGACATATAGCTTATGCTCATTCATAAACATCAAGTCGGGGATCCACCACCAAGCAAGTTACAAAATAAAGTAATAGGACTTGGAGGTTCTAAAAAGGATGTGGCTGGCTACAGAAATGCATTCTAATCAACAAGTTTCCAAGACATCATATCAGAGCAATAAAATTTAGTAGAGCTGCAATCTCAGCACAAATTGCATATGGTACATTTTGGGTCCACATCTATTTGTGTAACAAATACCATTGGAAAACCAGCCAGCTGAGTTCTTACTCTATCAGTTAATTTCTTAAAACAGCTAGGCTTCTATTAAGCTCTTATATTCAATATCCACCCTGGACCACCCATACCCCAATATTGACAAAATGTAACATTAAAGGCTGCAGAATTCATCAAAGAAAAAACAGGACTTTCAGAAGGACTAGTAAAAAAAAGCCAATATTAATATTAACTAAAACAAACAAAAACTACAAAGTAATAACAAACAAATTATCAAGATTTACATCAGTTCATCGTATTATTACTGTCTGATATCTCCTTGTATATTGTGCTAGGCACAAACTTGTCCCCAACCTATGTTAAAATGGGCCATTTAAACTATAAATTTGTAGTCCGTACCTAACTTGATACTATCAATCTCTTGCAAACATAAAAATCATCAATGATTCAAAGGAAGCAACTCAAGGAAAAGCAACAAGAAACCCATCTTCCAAGTGCAACTCAAGGTTTCAGGAGGGTTTGGCCGTTGTTATTGCTTATTGCTAATTGCTAATATGTAGAAATATCCCAACATGCAGGCATACTAAAGAGAACGAACTCAACGAAGTAATTAACTAATAATATATATATATATATATATATAAAACATGAAGCTCCAGAGACAACTCTATTCACTAAAAGATGCATCATTAAACTTGAACAGCTCACCATAGTTCCCAATTATCAAACAACATCATGGGTTTGTACTATATCTAAGTGAAAACACAAATATGAATGAAAACCCAGATGCACAAAAACGAAAATTCAATGGGGGAAGTAATCCTAACGTTATGAAGAAAAAAATAAAATAAAATAAACGGATGGATCTAAAGAGAGAGAGGACTGACATCTGCCATGCTGAGAGGATGAAGAGGGAAGCAAAGAGGACGCGACCCAGAAAGGAGGAGAAGCCCATATTTTGTCAGTGTGTTTTGAAGTAGCAACAAGAGAAGAAGCAGAAGCTGAAGGGAAGAGAAGAAAATAAAAGAAGAGAAAAAGTGTGCAGAGTCGCAGTGTTCTAACTTCTACGGTTCTACGGTACTGTTATCTGCGGTCAATTTGGTTTTGGTCTTTGATTTGATGATTCGTCAAACAATTTAAGGTTGAGACATTTTTGGAATAAATGTTTTGCAACATAAACACATATGCTACTTAACACCTTTTTTTTTTGTCATAAACACATTGCTTATCATGTCCCTTTACTCTTTCTTTTAACCTTTGATTTGAACTAATTAAGATTAAAGTATGCGTGACTCCGTACGATTGTGTTGTTTTTCTTTATTGATATCCTTATGATTTTTTAAATGAAGAATCTGTGGAATAAAATAAATCTTAGACTATGCTTATTTTAAAGAAAGAAAATAATATATCAAATAAATTTTGTATTATATTTTATGGGATCCACGTCACTTACACTTTATGTTATTTTAATTTTTTTTCTTAATCAAACGCACCTTTAAGGCATGGGTTGAGAAAGAGTTAATAAAATATGAGATGACTGTTAAGATAAATACTAATTGAATAATTAAAAGCCATTCTTTAATTAAAATTAAAGTTAAAAGGAAATTAACTGATGAAAAAACTTGAGGGGTTAATTGAAAAGGTTGTAAATTTTTGTTACATCATTTGATAGTCATTGAATTGACGAAACTATCCGAATATTGTTTTAAAATTATTAAATGGGATAAATTTTCAATAAATACTCATAAATGGATAAGTCATATGTTATTCCATAACTTCTAGCTTCAAAGTGATAAATCATTTTATTGTTTTTACTTTCTTTTTTAATTGAAGTCGTAAAAGAATTGATAATTTTTTAATTTAAAAAAAAAATTGACTTTGAAGTGATAAATTATTTACGATTTTAAAGTCATAAATAATTTTATTTAAATTAATATTTTTATTTTTAATTTTATTTAATATTTTTATATTTAATACTTTT
>PYAF01005740.1:1869137-1911916 GCA_007407185.1 Glycine tomentella
AAAAATATATAAAAGGAAAAAGAAAATAAAACAATATTAAAATATTAAATAAAAACAGTATACAAAAATATTAAATATATTAATATATAAAAATATAAAATATTAAAAAACCAATATATAAAATATAAAAATATTAAATAAAATTAAAACTAAAAAAATTAATTTAAATAAAATTATTTACGATTTTGAAGTCGTAATTATTTAAAAAAAAATTAAGAAGTCATAAATTTTCTTACGACTTTAGTAAAAAAGAAAAAAACAAAAATCTTAAAATAATTTATGAATTTGAACTCAGAAATCATGATATATCCTAAAATTTATCCTTTTTTAGATATTTATTTAAAATTTATTCCCATTTAGTGATTTAGAAAAAAATTACCCCTTTTAAATTGTTTCGGGTCATTCAGTGTGATATTTATTAAACTTTTTTTTAAGTGATCAACAATCACTAGTGATTTCTAAATTGTCATATGTGATATGCATGCCATATGGGCTGCTAGCCATTTTTTCAAAGTTCTATCAGGTGGGAAAATGTTTGAATCTTACCGTTCTATTTAATTTAGAAGAGAGAGATGATTTTAAAAAAGAGAAATAGAGTAGAAAAAAAGTGATATATTTTATTAGTTTTGTTTGTCTTGGGTCAAAGATTATGGTGTTTCTCAATTTATTGATTCAAACTAATTTTGATCATAATAGTGTATGATTATCATTGATTTAATCAAATTTCATATATAATAAGATTCAGACACAAATTTTTCTAATTAAATAAGTCGTTTTTACTCATGAATAAATGAGTATCAGAGAAGAGATAATTGAATGAATGAATTAAAATATTATATTAATCTCAAAAGTTGTGTGACAGTGCTTAAAAAAATTTAAAAAAATCCATAACGACAAAATGATACATTTATTATTAGGAGATAAAAGATGAGATGGTGAGGCCCATCAAATTCAACCTAAACTCTCTCACTCATCTCTAGTTTCAAACCAGCAAGTCTTATTTTTATCTTATCAAATATTTCCGTCTCCTGTTCCGAATACAACATTAATGTAGCTAGTTATGGCCTCAAGCCTAACATGGCTTACTGGATTGCAAATGATTCATTATATATGACAATTTCATGTCTAATAACTTGTTTCACGTTGGATGCGAGACTAAAAGCTTTTTTAAACTTCAACATTTGTAGCCTTTTATGCTCAATTATATGAGACTAATAACTTGGCATACAACACCCCACGTTAATATGTTGTATCACCTTGACAGCTGATAATTGTAGGCACAATTAATGCTATCGATCTTTAGTTCCTTTTAAATAAAATTTCACCTGCATCATTTATTTTGGGTGGTCAATTATACCCCATGCTTTTTGTAAAATGGATTGTCTATAGTCCGTGTTACTACTGAAATAGTTAGAGAAATTGTCCACTTTGGAAGGAGCACCCAAGAGAAAGTAAAAATTTAACATGCACAAAACTTAACATTCCATATATGATAAAGTGATTGTTTTTGATTGCCAAACTTACCTTTTGATGCTCGATGTAGCCATACCACAGAAAGAAGTTTTGTATCACCTGACACAACAAACATGACAGCAATCTCACCTTATATCTTTGCCGAGGGAAGATGACTAAAATATGGCAACGGCAATTTGATTTGTTGAATGGAGTTGTTGAATTTCTTTTTTCCTCAAATGTACATGAAGAAAATTCATTTCATGAAATTGAAAAGGTAAAAGCTGTTTGAGAATATTTATATATGGAGTATAACAAAAAAATTCATGGAACAAGACATGGAGCAACATTATCTAAATTCAGAATTTATATCTGAACTGAGATTGTAATCGAATGATTTTTTCTTCTGATGCAGGTAAAGAATGGGAAAAGTGGGGCAAGCAATGTATTCATTGCTTACCAAGTTATTTCTTCCCAAGAATTTTGTTGTGACTGTTTAACATAAAACTGCTTCACAAAATATTATATTACTCTCAATAGTTTTTCAATTATATCAAGAACTTTAGGAATCCAGGTATGATGGTATATAGATGAGCATTCTGTCAACATACAAGTCCATCAATATCTTGCACAGAATGCACAATACGTCTGCTTGACCATGTATTTATTCATGCTCTTGTTCCGTTCTTGCTTTTAAAAATATATAGGTGGTACAAGGAACATTTATTCTTTGTCTTTTTGATTTTGGATAAGCGTGTAATATAAATTTTTACTATTCACTTTCTAAAAGTTTCTTCTGCTTGCAATGCTAGGTATTTGACTATTTTGGATTACCTCCAACTCCTAATATATAATAGTCCTTTACTCTCTCACACTCCTTTCATTTTGTCTTCTCACTTATCCTATTTTATGACATAAAATTTGTCTATTCTTGTAATCAAAAGAAAAATAAATATTGTATCATTTGAATTTTTAAAAATGGTTTAAAAAATATTTATATTTTTCTTGAATAATCTTAGTTATTGGATCCTATTGGTCAATTTCTGCTAGTAGTATGTTGGCAGGGGAAAGATTACCCTTGACTTTTATATATTTAAAGATTATTGTGTAGGGAATAGGTAGAAAGGTATCCCTTGAATTTTAGTGAACCATCCTAAAGCAGAAAGTGAAATAGATTATGTGATGTAGAACTTCTCTTGAGGATTCGATGGTGGGGGTTGCCGCTTAAGATGGTCAAATAGAGGTTTGAGAGGAGGATTTTGTCGCAGTCTAGAAGGGCTTGCTATTCTCGTGTTTTAAGGTATCCATGAATTATGTAGAGTCAAAGAAGACTGATGCCTAATTTCAATTCTGTACTGCACTAACAAACAAAGGTGTCTTCTTGGACTTGAATAATAGTTATGCAAATCAGCATTCCTGAATTTATTCATCTTCATTTTAATGCTCCTGATAAATAACTGTAATAAACTCAGTTTTATTTTTCCAATAACAACAACAACAACAAACTATTTGAGATTTAGATAGCTTATAATTTGTCTGTATACTCTGGAGCACAATAGAATATGGTGACTTAGATTGTTTTAATTTGAAAATCTGTTTTTATTATAATTTGATATTATAAACTTGACTTTCTTATGGTAACTCCTTATCATATAAAAATTATTTTTAAATACACGGATAATATAAAATAAACAATTATATATACTTAATTATTTATCCTAATCTGATAAATGAATTCTTTTGTGTGAAGAAAACAATTTACTTCATTTTCAATGTGGGGTTGGTTAAACCAGAAGTCAGCCCAAGGTATATGACACCCAATACTTATTTTTTTTTCTTTCTAAAATTCAAGAAACTATAACTTAAAATTAAGTAAAAACTACAAAGACGTATAGAGGCATGGAAGTTGACCATACTAAAATTGTGGATGGACCATAGACAATTTGAGACATTGACCGTACTGCCCTCTTTTAAAATAAAATTACCTAAATGTCACACCACCGAAAAATTTTACCAAAATGCCACGCCGCGTAATTCGTTTGTCAGTCTAGCGAATTACGTGATGGACACGTGTCAGGCAATGCATAGTTCGCTAGAAGGGCCAGCGAATTAGGTGCCACGTGGCAGGCAATGCATAATTCGCTAGGAGGCCCAGCGAATTAGGTGCCACGTGGCAGGCAATGCATACTTCGCTAGGGGGCCCAGCGAATTAAGTGTCCACGTGGAAAAAAAAACAAAAAACTTCGAAGGGGAGTTGGTCTGCCATTTTTCCCAAAAAATGCCTCTAAGTGCCTCAAAATCAAGATTTAAGATTACGAAATGTCCTTCAAATGGCCTAACTTTTGATAGGAATGTCCGATGGAGGCGTACGATATGTCAAAATGCTCGTACGCCTCCATCGGACATTCCTATCAAAAGTTAGGCCATTTGAATGACATTTCGTAATCTTAAATCTTGATTTTGAGGCACTTAGAGGCATTTTTTGGGAAAAATGGCAGACCAACTCCCCTTCGGCCAGTTGCCCAGGGCTTCCCCTCTGAATTTCGAGCGTTTTGACATATCGTACGCCTCCATCGGACGTTCCTATCAAAAGTTATGGCCGTTCGAAGTTTTTTGTTTTTTTTTCCACGTGGACACTTAATTCGCTGGACCCCCTAGCGAATTATGCATTGCCTGCCACGTGGCACCTAATTCGCTGGCCCTTCCAGCGAATTATGCATTACCTGACACGTGTCCATCACGTAATTAGCTAAACTGATAAGCAAATTACGTGGCGTGACATTCTGATAAAATTTTTTGGTGATGTGACATTTAAGTAATTTTTCTTTTGGAACAGTACGGTCAATGTCTCAGACAATTTCCAATAGAATGTATGAAATGAAAATAGTACTATGTAATGGTGACATGGTATTGGCGTGTAGTGGGTCCACACTTTTGTAGAATACGCTGCACGCTATTGGGAACGCGTGGGTGAGAGTTCACTTTCATTGTGTCAGAAAGAGCAATGCAATTACAAGCAACCGAGGTTGTTAACCAGTTCGTTTGGTCACACTTTTGACTGTTGCCATTTGCCAACCTTAACTTGCTTCTTTAACGTAGTTTCCTGATTTCCGTTGTCTTGTTTTGCCCGTGACACACACTGTTCTTGCTTTCCCCAGATTTCAATTTCCCTTTAGCACCTCAAATTTCTTCCCTTTTCCTTTCTGGGTCTCCATCTATTGTTTTTTTTTGGGTCAAATTTGAAGATGGGTGTTCATCCTTAGCCGTTGAGAATCTAATATAAGATTTGGAGAGAAAGATGAAGGATTTCCCAGGGACACCGGGCACTGTCCTTGGTTTGGCTCTAAGGATATCACAGTTCGTTTTTGCTGCTGGATCAATTGCTTCCATGGCTACCACTCCCAGTTTCTTTAATTTTACGGCTTTTTGGTAATTCAAGATTCTGCTGTTCTGGAACTTTTTCATTCGTTTATCTCTTCCGGTGTGATTTTGTTGTAGTACTGATCATATTCTCAAAACACATAACACATTAGTCATATATATTATGCACCTGTTTGTTGTTGATTCGTTTTCATATTTTGATTTATGCATACAAGTTAATTTAGCCTTTTCAAGCAAGTTTAGTTAGCACTTTGTTATAGTCGTGACTGAAATGTGTTCGGGGAATTTGTCATTGTTGTTGTTGGGAATTGGGAATTGGGAATTGGGAATGGGAACTCTGATATCCTATCCTTGAAACTTGCTTTTGCATACAATAGATGTGAATCATATACAGTTAAAATATTCAAAATATATTTCAGAATAAAAATTATTTAATTGGCAAAAGATTATTTTTATTGTAAACTATAAATTAAAATATAAAAATACATGCATTTATTTTTTTCGTTTTGAAAAATCTCAATTTGTTTTAATTGATACAAGATTCCTTTACTAGTGGTTTACAAATGTCTCCTTATATTTAACTTGATTGATGAAATTTAAGCATTGCTTAAAGAAATTAAGGAAACTAAAATGCCCTTTGATTGAATGACTAACCAAGGAGGGAAAGATATTGATTTGACATGTATAACAAAATTGCAAAGATACATGGCTACCTAAGGAGGAGAGTACAGACAAATTACTTTCAAGAGTACAGACAAATTTATAATATAGTGGTGGGTTAAATAACAACTGTCTGATTTGTTGGATTAGCACAATGAGCTTCTGAACCTGGATGTCTTACAAAAGGAAAGGAATGAAAGGCTATTCTTGGTTGTGAGGATGATGGGAATGAGAATAGCATCTTCTCGTGAGTTAGGTCCTATTTACATTTTGATGAAACTTAGACGTAAAGTTCTTGAAAACATTCCTCCAAAACATTATTCACTGTGCTACATCTTTCATTCTTAAATCAGTAGTAAATAAGAAGTGGAAATTTTGTACCTGTTGCTCCTTAATCTTTAGTTATTTCTCCACAGTATTGGCAATAAACTGCAATGTTTACTATTTACTGGCTCACATTTTTATACAAAAAAGGACATAAAAATAAAGATTGATTGTTTGACTATTGGAGGGTGAGTTTTCTGGCATAATGGTAAGGTTGCTGCCTTGTAACTTGGAAGGTAACTATTTCAAATCTTGGAAATAGTTTCTCTGCTTGCAGGGTTAAGGCTATGCTTGTTTATCCACCCTAGACCACACTAGGTGGGATCCTTGTGTGCTGGGTTGCCCTTTGATTGTTTGACTATTGCCATGAAACCACTACTACCCGGTCCCTCACTGCTTGGCCAGCATAATACTTCTGAAATTGTCATACTTGTGTGTTACTCATTTTGGGTAGCATCCCAAGTTCTGTACCAGCAGTATGCACAATTCTGGTTGTGTGTTGATTTTCAAATTGTTAGGACAATAGATCATGGACCAACTAACCATTCAATTTCAAATACAATTTTTTTAATTATTTTGACACACAAGGTATGCTTAAAGATTTTGACACACTTACTGTGGGAAACACTTTACCCTGAACATTACTATGAGGTGATTGTTTTTTGTTTCAATAGATTACTCGTTAGATGCATTGCATCTTAGTTCAGTCAGATTCACTATTGGACATGTTCACATGATATTCCTTCTTTATCAGTCTCTTTACCCTGCCCCTTAAAGCCTATGAATAGTACTTTTAGATCATGGTATTGGTTACTACTTAAAAAGTTCGACTTTATCTTGTTGACGTTAAATTTTAAGCTCTTAGACAATAAGTGTATTCTTGGATGCTAAAAATTGAAGAAATGAAACTGAAATACTATATGAGCTTTGGTTCTCCATGCAAATTTGAATTTACAGTGGAATTCTGAATATAAAAAATTAACCCAGCTCAGCTGGGTATGGTACTAGGCTTGGAGGTGAGAATGAGATTGGAAAGGGTGTTGGACAAAAAGGATGTCTTCAGTAAAACCTCTGTGAAGTGTGATATAACTGCAGATTTTTAGTATTGTTTTACTTCATGTTGATGCTCTTTGATAAGAACCTTCAGAGATAAACACCATAGAAGTTAGCTGTTATAATTGGAAGAGCATGGTCATACTAGAACCCTATACTTCCAATGTGGAACTCAAGTCCCATACCTTGCAATTGGATCCTAATGCAGGTGGCATGTGAAAAACTCTGATATCGATTGATAAAAACCTTGGGAAAACCACACAACAAAAAAATAGTCACTCTAGTTGGAGAGTCCAAAACCGTATAAACTCCACATTAGAATCTCATACTTCGAATGTGGGACTCAATTCTCATACCTTGCAGGATCCTAACACTTTTTGTTTTTCCTGATGAAAACATGTATGTAATGAACTGTTTTACTATTGATATGATGATCTGCAAATGCATTTGTTTTGTTCATCACTAGCTTCCTTGGATGTTGAATGTGGAATAACTTGCTGCTGACACCTCTTTTTGTATTACAGTTACTTGATAGCTTCAATGGGTTTACAAGTCATTTGGAGTTTTGTGCTTGCTTTATTGGATGCATATGCCTTGGTGAAAAAAAAGGTCCTCCACAACGCAGTACTGGTTAGCCTCTTTGTAGTTGGAGATTGGGTTAGCCTCTGCCTTAACCTTCACTCTCACTAGTTATTCATTGGTTTGCTACATACAGTACGAGTTCTGATGTTACAATCTTTCAATTACAAGTCTTCTTGACCACTGTCCACAGGTAACAGCAACACTATCTCTAGCCGCAGCATCTTCCTCAGCTGGCATCACGGTTTTGTACTTCAATGATCTGGGACACTGCCATTTTGGAGAGGAATGCCAAAAGTACCAGATTTCAGTAGCATTAGCGTTCTTGAGCTGGTTCCCAATTTCAATATCATCCCTTATTATGCTCTGGCTATTAGCTGCAGGGTAGCAGACTCTAGATTCCGCCCGAATTCTCTCATCCATCACATGTTCATCTTATTGGAAAAGTTCTTAGAAAGTGTCAATAGGAAAGGAAGTAGAGTAGAGGTTTACACATTTAAATCGATTCCTTCATTTCTACCAGAAATGGGACACTAGCAGATTGTAAAAAGTAAAAATATATACATGATTTTTTGCCTTGCAAAGAAATTAGGCTACCAAACTGTTATGCTGATTTCCTGATCCTGTGACTAGAAGGTCAAAACTTTATGTTTACAGGGAATTGGGTTGCTAATGCATCTTTGCTTGTTTACAATTGCAGACAAAGAGATTGTGTTTTAAAAAAATTTCAGTTTTTTGGGTTTGATAAAGTCATAAAGAACACTAATTAACCCGAAGTTTCAGAAAAGTAAATCAGAGATTTGTTTGCTGTTGCCTGTTGAACCCATCGTACAAAAGAATTTTTCGGTCTTAGAGGTGATGTGACCTTAGTTACGAATCGCATATACGAAGGAATTTACCTTGAAGAAAGTAATATGTAGCTGATATTATGCTGTATGACCTTTTGATTATTCACTCATCTCTTATATGAAAACAAGTAGTACACTTTTTTTTTTTTAAATCCATGAGAAACTTCACTTCTCTACTGAATCCTCTGCTTCCTATTATCATGTTATCATTTTCACATAAGAATTTTTCGGTCCTTTGATGTGAGTCTTAATTACGAATCGCATAATTACGAAGGAATTCTCACCACTGGGATTGCCACCTACAACAGTTGAAGCATATATGATATAACCATACGTCACGTGATGCAAAATAAAGGTTCAGATTGCCCTTAAAAAAATTACAGTATAGGACACATTACACATGGAATGAGACATTTTTTGGTCTTGATAAGTTACCAACTTCTTAAAACAACTGTTTTTTATTTGAAAACTGATACTTTTTGGCCCTTTGCTCCTCAATTCGTTTGTTTACATGAACTTGTGGCTCAGGAAACAGAGAGGCAATTGGTGGCATCTTTAGTTCTTTATGCTCATGTTTGCTCAAAGGAACACGTACCACTAAATAAGAGTGATATTATTTTAGTAGAAACAAAACAAATGTGGCCCTATAATGTGAAGTGGAATTCAGAATCACATCAACGACAAAAAAACATAACTCATAAAAGAAAGTGGAACAGTAGAAGCAACAATCTTGCGGACTGTTAATAGGGCCCAAGTTCTCGCCATGAAGGAAAAATAATAGAGGTGCATAATAATTGCTCCTAGAATGGCAAATCTTTATTGATTTTTTTCTTTACTTATTATATTTGCATGTCCTCTTGTGAAAGCACTTAGCTGCAGTTGGTATATTTCTGGACTACTTTATGTTTGGAGAATTTAAGGATTTTGGTGTGGACTTCGGAGGCTCTTATATTTCTTATTAGACTAGTAGTCTAACAATTAACCAAGCTTTTTACCACAAATAGCAAGATCAAATATTGGCTACCTTGTAGTTTCCTCTACTAGTCTTTCAAACAAGGAAAAAAAAAATGCAGTATATAGCTTTATGTGGCATGTACTAAAAGGATAATAAAATATAACCAAATTGATTTTTTTAGGCATTTTAAATTTTGACGTACAAAAGTATACTTGATAATACGTAATTCCTAAAGTTTGGATTAGAATGAAAAATTAGTTTTAACATGTGATAAGGCGCATGAGAAGTATCGAGTATGTGTCTGCCTTCAAAAATAGAAGGCTGACTACCATAGGAGTTGGCTCAATTAATGCACTATAACCTTATTTATGGTATGTTTAAAACTTATCAGAATTTAAAACTTATTTATGGAATATATGTTACAAAAAAAAGCTTATGTAACTCAAAAGATTGAAGTTGTGGTGTAAGATTTCACTCTATTTAGATGAGTGAGAACGATTCATTTAGCGGAAAATCTGTGTTCGATTCTCACCGTATGTAAAATTTTATTGAACTAACGATAATCACGTACCGTGAACGAGATTAATCTTTGACTCAATAGGTTGAAGAACACTTGTGGTATCTGACCTAGAATAAAAAGAAAAACTTTATGTATAAAACTTGAAAATGAATAAGATATACAAGTGAAAAGAGTCATAAGGTGGTTTGATGGAAGTAATATAATGATTGAAGTGATAAAAAGGTAATAAGTTTGAATCTTCATGCTAACATAACATATTAATTATTAATATTATCGATAAAAAAATGACTAATAGTAATTTTCTTCATCTACATGAGTTTTACTTGGAGAAATCGAGGGAACATGTATCACACATGTAAAATCAGAAAAAAAAAATATCACATGAATATTCTACTATAATAGGTATTAAACAATCAGTACAATAAATTTTTATGAATTTGAAAGAAATTGTATTAAGACGTAATTTGTATTAGAGTAGTGTGAGTTAAAGTCTCACATCGGATAGAAATAGAAAAGTTTAACATCATATAAGTGAGGAGAAGATACATAAACTTAAGTCTTAAGGTTTTTGGTTAAGGTGTGGTGTCCAATTCACTTATACAATGTAACTCTCGTATTTGAAATGAATCTTTGTTTCAAGTGAAAAGAAAAACAATATGAAAGTATAGTTTCAAAATTATAAAGAAATGATTTGTGAAAATTTTAAAACATAAATTAATAGAGAAAATGTTTTAAATTTAAGAAAATTAACTATTCAATTTTAACTGTCCAAGTGGTAGTTAACAGTAACTAGTGTCATATATGAGTTTGTGGTTGATTGTATAAAAATCTATTTTTGTGATATAATTATTAAACTCTTATATTATTTTTTTAACTAATAAATTATTATATTATTATGTATAATATATGCATTAAATATATATAATATTATATTATATATAAAATAGGTGGATCTATTATCAGATTTAGTTGTCTGTTTTTATAAAATAGGTGCATGTGCAAGTTCCTTATAGGCTGTATGCAGTGGTGTAGTCATGAGTAAAAATATATTTTTTTTAATTTTTAATTTTTTTAATAACTATATATACTTATATAATTAATTAAAATTAAAAATAAAATTTTACACTACCTAAAAATAAAAGTTGACATTACAAATTTGATACTACCTAAAGATAAATCTTGACTCCGCCCGTGGCTGTGCGGCTTATTTTCAAAGTTACATATATATTATCATAAACTGAAAATATTATATATTTTTTTACAAGTAGGAAAAATATTATTATCTTGAATTAATTTCAATGTTTCTATACTTTTTTATTTAATGCTGCTCAAAGTACTTGGAGAATGAAATTAAAATTCGAAGTTAAACCCTTTCATCTTCATTCTTCATATTTTTCAATTTTCTCACTGAACATTAAGGTGAGAACATGAACTAGGTAGGTAGTAGGCCAAGATATATGGAAGCTTTATCCTTCGTACTTTTTAAATTTCCCACTGAACATTAATTAAGGTGAGAACATGAACTAGGTAGGTAGTTGACCAATATATATTGAAGCTTCATTTTCTACCCCTTTGTTATAACTTGTAACGAAGTTTCAATTGCCACTAAGGCATTATAATTAAAATTAACCGGCTAACTGCATAACTGACAAGAAATATGACTTCATAGTAAAATTAAATTTAACACAGAATGCAGTCAATCAAGAAAATAAGAAGTATCCAAATCATTGAATAACAATTAGTCTTGTGTTTTTATATGACTACAGTCCACAGCATGAGTTTATCCAATTAAACAATTCAAGAGAATGCCCCCATTAAAAAAAATTAAAGGAGAAATACTGTTTTATTTTTTGTATTTTCACATTCGAAAACCATGACCGTGAGACTAACTCCTGAAAAAATAGAATATCAGTTAAGAGATAATCCCTCTCCCCAAACAACTGTACCTCATACACTTAAGGGTCAAGTTACTAGCTACTTGTGCTCCTCCTTGTAGGTAGAAATACTGAATTTTGGATCATATAAATTGGTTATTATAAATAAATTATTATATGATATAACATCTGTTCATGCTGTGAGCTATTATTGCTTAAGTGCTTTTGCACTGTTCATTCAATAAACTAAAAGTAGTGCTATATTTCTTACAAATAATGAAATGCATGGCTGTGGGAATTCAAGTACTTGAATAAATTTAATAAAACATCTCAACAGCTGTGGATCATTTTGGCAATGCACTGATTTTTTTCCCCTTATTCAAATTAGATCCAGTAGAATAATGAATAATCAATGGGACAACATGAGTGGGAGACAAAAGATTTTACACGGGTCAGCTACAGTTTTCAGCCATCTATATGCATACTAAAGAGAAGTGTGAAAAAGGTGATCAAATTCAACTATTACATTTAGCTTCACGTATGTGTCACTTTATAAATTCAGGACACACAACAAATAAATTAGTAAAGAAAAAATACTCGTAGCTACTTTTGGTTATGTAATCTTCAACCAGCATATTTTTGAAAATGATAATATATACTTTTTTTGTGTCCTCCAATATCTAGATGCCCATTGTGATGCCATAGTCTAGTGAGGAATTTGAGTACATTTTGTGGGAATTTAATAAAGAACATGATACCATATCATTATCAATGCAATAGGAATCACATTCAACAAGCAGATCAACTATATTTTTATGTGTTGAGCTTCTGGAGAGCTTGTGAATCACATGAACTAGACTATCACTAAACTTACACGAGTTATGGCACAGAAAAAAGCTTCTCATGTGCTTGTATGCAGAGAGTTAAAGCCACACCTGCTAATGGTCTTAGTCCAGGTCGGCTATACCTTCTTGTATTTCATTACTGAAGCCTCCTTCAATCATGGTATGAGCCCTCATGTGTATGTAACCTATCGCCATATTGTGGCTGCTGTTCTGATGTTCCCTTTTGCATACTTTTTGGAGAGGTACACGTGCATTAATTTCTCTTCAGGAGTTGGTCTTCATTTGCATGACTCTCTTTTTTGTGCCATGCCTATGCTTGATTTAATTTGATTCATGGATTCTTAAAAGTGTGCA
This sequence comes from Glycine tomentella, assembly GCA_007407185.1. Taxonomy (NCBI): domain Eukaryota; kingdom Viridiplantae; phylum Streptophyta; class Magnoliopsida; order Fabales; family Fabaceae; genus Glycine; species Glycine tomentella. The sequence goes on from PYAF01005740.1 coordinate 1,881,983, forward strand.
TTATCAATGCTTGATTTATCCATCTCTGGTTGCATTTTAATAACAAATTTAGCATTTGCACTCTTGATAAATTTGTTTTATCTTAACAATTATTGAATTTGGCATGATCCTATAACTTTTTTCATGTATTTGACATTAAACTTTATGTTTTCTTGCAGAAATGCAAGACCAAAGCTGACATTTGCTATTTTCATGGAAATTTTTGTGCTTTCTCTGTTAGGGTAAGGATAATGCATGCTTAATTCTACAATTCTACACCATAGGGAAGTAAGAAAACTTGATTTGTCTAACTTCAAAAAATTTCAGGGTTAGTGTGACTCTTAATATGTACTTTGCAAGTCTGAACTACACAAATCCGACCTTTGTTGCTTCCATGGTCAATACCATAGCTTCCCTTACCTTCATCATTGCAGTGGCCCTCAGGTTTGCTTAATTCTTTATCGACATGAATTTCGATTTTTCAAACACTAGTCATTATAATATTTACATTTTTTTATCTTATTCTTAAAAGAGTTGAGTTAAATGTAGCTTTGAGGTTCTTGATCTTCGAAATCCTCGTGGTATAGCAAAAGTTATTGGGACCATGATCTCCTTAGCTGGTGTGATGATCATGACACTGTACAAAGGACCCGTTATGAGAAATTTATGGCATCCACTAATCCATATTCCAGGGAAAAGTGCTGCTACAAATGAAGACTGGTTAAAGGGTTCAATTCTTACAGTTTCAAGTTGTGTTACATGGTCATTATGGTACATTATGCAGGTTTTCACCTTAACTCAGTCATAACTATCAGAAGTCTCATGTGTACATTTTTTATGCCATGCATAAAGAAAGAGTTGGCTTCATTATAAAAATACATATATAGTTTAAGTAGTGGTTTGGTACTTTAGTTTCTATTCTTATTTCATCTCTTGCTTCTGTAACTTGAAATAATTACAAAATTCTTATAACATTTGATTGTGGAAATTCAGGCATCAACTTTGAAAAGATACCCTGCCCAACTCTCACTCACCACGTGGATGAGCTTTGTTGGAGCAGCACAATCTGCTGCTTTCACAGTTATAGTAGAACACAACTCTTCAGCATGGACTGTGGGGCTAAACGTTGACTTGTGGTCCACAATATATGGTGTTAGTATATTATAATTAATAAGCTGCTAAAGTGTATAAAATGTTTGTTCAAAAAGAAAAAAAGAAGTACAAAATCCCGAGTTCTAACGATATCAATAATTAATGGCAGGGAGTTGTTGTTGCTGGTTTGATAGTCTACATTCAACTCTGGTGCAATGAGAAAAAAGGGCCAGTTTTTGTCACAATGTTTAACCCTCTTTCTACGATATTAGTGGCAAATGTAGCCTACTTTGTCTTTGGAGAGAAACTTTATTTGGGCAGGTAATAATCGATGCCTCATAATTTTGAAATTTGTTTACATGAACAATTTTTTTAAAATCTCTTAAGATTGCCCTATACTCATGATATAAGTATTTACGTCTCCAAAATAAAACATTATCCTAACAATTAAGAATGCTTAGCTAATTGACCATTTTTTTTCTCTTACCACTATCATTTTTTTTAATTGAAAAAGAGAATGTGTAGAATCTAGAATGTGTGTTTGATGATAATTAATTAGTGTGTCATGGCAGTAGCACAGCTTTTAAATGAGATAATATCTTTTTTAATATTACCAACATAAAATAGTGAGTAGTGACTAATGAGTAATAATAAGCATGTACAAGTTATTAGTATGCAAGGATCTTATATGATGTAGCTTTATCCATGAATGAAAGCATGTGACATTGACACTTATCTAACATTTAACATCCAGCATTCTTGGAATGATAAATTAATATAATTCTGAAATTTTTGCTTCTCATGAATCTTCAGCATCATAGGTGCATTAATTGTCATAATTGGTCTGTACTTGCTGTTGTGGGGCAAAGAAGGTGACCAAGAGGTTTATATGAAGACCAAAGATAGATCTCAGTGCAGTACTGCAGACCCAGAATGCAGAATATAGAAGAAGTGTGTCCAGGTGGGAAGAGAACAGAATGTATAAGTCATGAAGCTTTCTATTCTAGTCATATGTTTTGGCCAAACATTTTCGTGTAAAAGCCAAAACGGTTTGTTGCTTTCCAATGCTCTGAAATCAGACATTTTAGTTAACTAATTGGGTGTTAGGATCTACGTGACATTCCTTTTAAAATCACGTTGTGTTTGTGTTTGACGTGAGAGCTTGTAGTATTTGCTTCAGTTTTTCTCATTTCTTACGCATATTTATGGCCTAGCAATGCATAACCAAATACGCTATAAGTAGAATATTTTCGTAATCCATATTTAAACAATGGTTTATTGTCTAACTTGTTATTGATTTGAGTAAAATTGGACTTAGATCTCTTAATAAGGTCTCATTTTGGATTTTGTATATAAAAAAGAGTAGATCTCTGACAAACTAAAGTAGAAGGGATTAAAAAAAATACCCCAAATGGGATTACAAAAGAATAGATTGCACTAATAAAATAGTGAAAAAACCCCTAATGGTATACTGTTATAAGTAATCACAAATACCGCATTATCTGACAAAAAAAAGATTAAAAAAACCCAGTATAACGTTTTAAAACTTTGAAAATTAATAGGGATCACCACAGTAAATTGAAATAGGTACTACGAAGCAATGTTTTGAAATCTGGATTCTGGAATGGACATCGAATGATAATAATAATTTAATAATATTTTTATAATATAATAAAATATATTAAGTAATATTAAAATAACATAATTTCACACCATAATATTATGTTTATAATTTTAAGTTGAAGTAATATTTTAGAATTAAAGAAAAAAAACATAATAGTTTATTAAGACTAATTATATAATACTATATTATTTTATTAAGACATAACAATTAAGATGAAATAATATATATAATAAAATATATTATATTTTAGGATTTTTTATTAAGACTAATTATTATATTGTTTTCATTTTTATTTTTGTATTTTTTATTTCTTTAGGGCACAAAAAGTTTATATAATTGGTTACTGTTTTTAGTTATATTACTTATTATTATGTAGAAGTTTTTTTTTATTGTTTATTATTGAGATTATTTTTTATCTCTATATTTAAAACATAATAAATTATTAATTTCTCCCCGAACTTCAGATAATTGGCATGAAACATTTTTTTGTTTTAAAATAAAATAAAAGGTAAGTAAACAAATTTTTAAAAAAAATGTAACAAACAGAATATATTGGTAGAGAAAGGATTGCCAGTCCCACATCGAACAGTGCAATGTGTTGTGCTGCCAAGTCCTACATCGGGCACCAGAGATGCTTACTGCTAGTCCCAAATAATTCAATTATTTGTTCTATTAAACTATAAGGCCCACATCGATCAAGCAGCAAATTTGGTGAGTGCTTTGATCAGTTTCTAGCCCAAATGTAAAGTAGCTACAGAGGCAGCTCCACTGTCATTTTTATCATGTCACTGTATTGTTTAAGTATGATATACTTTTGATTGTTGTGTACGTTACAGATATTTCATTGTTAATAGACACTTCACACGAGATTAATTTTTGATGATTGACACTTATAATTAATAATTTTATTTCATTTTAAAAGAAATATATCAAAAATTTCAGCAAATGAAGTATTAAAAGGTATCAGAGATTGTCATTAAACATTTTTCATTTTTTAATCACATTGTTTTAGGCCCCAATGCCTACTTCACATCTTCATCTTTTAACACCAATTTAAGATTTTTCCTTTGATAAAATGTTCAATAAGTTGAGGCTTTAATAAAATTCTGCTAGATTTTGTTGAGTTGCTGGGGTTTGTTTTATTTTTGCAAGGCTTCTGAAAACTCATTTTCACATTTTATAAGAAACCTCGTTCGATACATCAAAATTATCTAAGATATGAAACAAATTTATAGTACTAGGAGAGAATTGTTTGGTGGAAAGTGTAATTGTACTATAGCAGCTATGTACATTCTCCTAATTGAACTTGGTCTTGTTTCACTGAAAATTAAAGACAGGTTAGGTTTTGTTATGTGGAAAGTGTAATTGTACTATAGCAGCTATGTACATTCTCCTAATTGAACTTGGTCTTGTTTCACTGAAAATTAAAGACAGGTTAGGCCTTGTTATGTGGTGGGCCCCTCTTTCACTTGACCACATTCTTTCAACCGACGAGTACAGTAGAATAGAAAAATTGTAATTTAGAATTGAAAGAGGCCGCGCGAAGGCACCTCAGCTGCCACAAATTCTGATGCAGGCTTTGTCACTTGGACCGACCTTATAGTAACACCCGTCCTATGTGCAATGGAGGTCAATACCCTAAGCCATGGACCACTTTGATCACCCATTGATCCCATCGAGGTAAGTGTCTGGTTCAGTAACATATGCTTCATTTTTATAGCTCGTTCTCCAAACCATTTCGCCCAACGTTTTCGATGTGGGATTCATTTAAAGTTTAAACATATACAAATCGATGGTATTAGAGTTGTAGCTCCCTTTGTACACGGAAAAGTAATCAGTGACAGTCTTAGAAGTGTTTTTGAGATATATTTTTAATAGAAAAACTCTCAAAAAAATACTTTTACTTCTAAAACTAGGAGGGGTTTGCTTCCAAGAATAGGTGCTCCATTAGTATTTGTTTTATAAATAACAATTGTAAAACATTGATGGCGTTTTATTTGTGATATTTTTTAAGATTTTGCGGACTAAAGTTATAGGCAATCTCAACTTCAAGAATTTCTTGCAGTTGGTCATTAAGAGAAGAAGTTGCTTAGGATAATTGACACATGACAATCAGAAATATTAGGAGCTACTGTTTCATGAAATTGTGCTAAAACAACTGCTAGAATAACCCTTTGATATGTATTCAACTTAACATGTCTTGTAATTAAGACAAGAAATTAAGCAGAGTCCATTATGTCGGTATTATACCCCACCTTCTTGCTCAGCAATTTGAGCACGAGTGCATCTTGCCAAGGGGTGCACAGGCCTTCCAAAACCGAAGCATCAATAGTAACCATAGGTTTCAGGGGATTATTGTTTACGAAGGATATAGTAGCCAAATTGTGTTTCAGTAAATCCACTTTGGGAAGTGGAGGAGACTGTTGTTTTAGTCATGACCATGTCTTTTAAAGGGTGGTTGCTTCTGGGTATTGTCGCCGCCACCGCTGTCCGGTGGCTCCGTGCCTGTACCCGCCCCCCACCCACGGGAAACGCAGAGACACCCTGAGTGCTCTCCATGTGAGTCTTTTTAAAGCTTATTAAATCTTCATATAATAAAATTGTTGATTTTTGTAATAATTATTTAAAAATTATATCAATGAATAATTTTTAATTGATGAATAATGTAAAAATTATTCCAAAATTGTATATAATCATTGAACTATAAAATAAATTGAATACAGAAAACGGCTACCATTCATGAAAAGTTGAACTAATCTTTCGTGCAGGGGGGTGTCTTTTCAAAATTAATGAAAGACAAAAAATAAGAATTTTCCAAATCAATGAATGATCATATTCCTTCTTATTTATATCAGCATTCATTAATTCAATTAAACATTTTACAAAAGTATTTTCCTTCAAGACATGAAAGGACAAATGCTTTTTTTTAAGGAGAAAGGACAAATGCTTTTTTTTATATATTCTCATTAATAAATCACCTTTCAAAAAAAAAATCCTATTGCAAGAATCTACGGGACGACATGATGAGTGACAAGAAAAACAAATAAAATAGAGTGGAACAAAGATTTTTCGAGGGTCAGCCGTATTTTTCAGCCATATATATGCCCGGATATATAATATCACTACAGAAAGTCAAAATGATGATCAAATTCAGTTATTTAAATTGGCTCCACGTGTCAGGTTACTTTAAAGTTCAAGACACACAACAAAAAATTAACTTAGTAAAGATAATCTTTACTTATAGTTTTGGTTAAGAAATCTTCCACCTGCAGCATTTTTCAAAAATGATCATTCATAACATATACTTTCTTGTATTCTCCAGCCACACGTCTATTCTGAAGTCCTAGTCAGGAGATTTAGTATATCCAGTGGGAATTTTTCATAACTTCTATATTATATTTGTTTGTGTTGAACATCCTTGAAATCTTGTGAATAAGCACAGGAAACAAGCCAATCACTGAACTTATTATGGAACAGAAAAGATGTTCTTTTGTGACTATATGCAGAGATTTCAAGCCACACCTGCTCATGGTCTTAGTCCAGTTTGGCTATAGCTTCTTATATCTCATCACTAATGCTTCCTTCAATCATGGGATGAACCCTTTTGTGCATGTAACCTATCGGCATATTCTGGCTGCGGTTTTGATGTTCCCATTTGCATACTTTCTGGAGAGGTACATATGCATTTCTCTTCAAGAGTTGGTCTGGCATTTGCATGATTCTCTTCTATGTGGCATGCATTTGCTTGATTTTTGATTCATGGATGCTTTAAAGAGTGCACCATTGCTGTATTTTAATATCAAATTTAGCACTTACACTCATGATCAATTTCAATTTATTTTGACAATTGAATTTAGTATGGTCCTATAAGTTTTATCATGTATCTGACTATAAACTTTTATGCTTTCTTGCAGAAATGCAAGACCAAAGCTGACATTTGCTCTTTTCTTGGAGATCTTTGTGCTTTCTCTGTTAGGGTAAGGATAATCCATGCTTCTTATTGGGAAAAACCAAAGTCCCGCATCAAATAGAGATGGTACCAATACTTTATTTTGAGATCATTTCTAGTCGATGTGAGACTTCAATTTTCCAAATACTTTTACTTCAGTTCTACACCATTTGGAGGTGTGGAGGCTTAATTTGTCCCACTTAATTTGCAAGCCTGAAATACACAAATCCAACCTTCATTGTTGCAATGCTCAACACCATACCTACCCTTACTTTTGTCATTGCAGTGGCATTCAGGTTCGCTTAATTCTTTATGTACATGATTTTGGAGTTCTTAAACACAAGCCATATTATAATATTTACCTTTCTTATTTGATCTCTAATAGAGTGAGTTAAATGCAGGTTTGAGCTTCTTGATCTTAGAAATTCTCGAGGGATAGCAAAAGTTTTAGGGACCTTGATCTCCCTAGCTGGTGCTTTGATCATGGCACTGTACAAAGGACACCTTATGAGAAATTTGTGGCGTCCACTAATTCATATTCCAGGAAAATCTGCTGCTATCAATGAGAGCTGGTTAAAAGGTTCACTGCTTACAGTTTTGAGCTGTGTTACATGGTCTATGTGGTACAATATGCAGGTTTTCACCTTAACTCAGTCATAACTATTAGAAGTTTTATGTGTACATTTTATACGTCATGCATAAAGAAATAGTAGTAGCTGAATTCAATATATATAAAAATACGTAGTCAAATAGTTTAAATAATGGTTTTTATTCTTAATTTCTTATTGCTGCTGGAAATTATCAATTCTGACATAGTGTGATAGGGGAAATTCAGGCAGCCACTTTGAAACGATACCCTGCCCAATTGTCACTCGTCACGTGGATGAGCCTTGTTGGAGCAGCACAATCAGCTGTTTTCACAGTTGTAGTAGAACACAACCGTTCAGCATGGACTATAGGGCTCAACATTGATTTGTGGTCTACAATATATGGTGTTAAGTATTAATAAGCATTTGATAAAGAGTACAAATTTTTGCACCAAAAAAAAAGGAAGTACTAAATATAAAGTTCTAAGTTTTAACAATATCAATCATTAATGGCAGGGAATTGTCGTTGCTTGTTTGATAACATATGTTCTACTATGGTGCACTGAGAAAAAAGGACCAGTTTTTGTCACAATGTTTAACCCTCTTTCTACTATATTAGTGGCATTTGTAGCCTACTTTATCCTTGGAGAGAAACTTTATTTTGGCAGGTAATAACCGATTCCTCATAATTTTGAATTCTCTTTTCAAAATGACTAAGCCATGAAATGCAGATAAATTCAGAACATGAACAATATGCAAGTGTACAAGTTGTTAGCATACAAGGATTTACATACAGCTTAATCCATGGAATACAGCACGTCACATTGTTTATTTATTTTCTTACTGGGCCCTAAATTAAGTAAAATCACGCACAACCACATCCAGTATTCGTTGGAATGAGAATTATAATTCTCAAATTTTCTTCACATGAAATCTTCTTCAGCATAATAGGAGCATTTACAATCATCATTGGTATGTACCTGCTACTGTGGGGCAAAAGTGAGCAAGAGGTTTCGCAGTGCAGTACTGAAGATTCAGGATGAAGAATATAGTCAAGGAGATTCAGGGCGAACCCTGGCACAGCGGTAAAGTTGTGTCTTGGTGACCTGTTGATCATGGGTTCGAATCCGGAAACAGCCTCTTTGCATATGCAAGGGTAAGGCTGCGTACAATATCCCTCCCCCTTACCTGCGAATAGCGTGGAGCCTCCGGGCAATGGGGTTACGTGGCTTTTTTTTTTTTTTTTACCAAACATTTTACTACAAAACCTACTCTGCTAAAGACTTGTTGCTTTCCAATCCTCTGAAGTCATATGCTAAGTTAACTAAGTAGAATTTTCGTATTCGATATGTTTTTCACATAATGATACAAGTTATCACAAATACCTTATACCAGCATAACCATAGAAGAAATTTCCTTTTAAATTTCAAAGGAATCACTACAACAAATTATAGAAGAATTTCTAATAGAAACTATGAAGGAAGTGGCTAACAGGGAAATTTGAGATGGACATCAATAATTTTCATGTCATTGCATATATCAAAGAATACTTCTAGCCTATACTAACACAACTTACAAGCTAAAGTAAATAAACGGGAAAATTATAAGCAGTAGTGACTAGTGGCAATATTTTTGCATATCAATGATTTGGAGAAAAACAAATTTCATATTAAAACGGTGGATGTAAGATCATACAATGAAGAGCAATATATGAGAGTAAACTATGCAGGAGGATGCCTGAGCTCATGATCTTGGGAGGTATATCGGGTGTGCATATAATTTCATCGGTGGTGAAGGTTAAGTGGTTTACATGCACTATAGTCTATCTAGCTGCCATACTTATAGAATGTTAAAACTTAAAACTTAATTTTTACATTTTTAATTTTAATATAAAATTTAGAATAAGCTTAATTTTTTAAAATAATTGGAACTTAATTATATAGCTGCCAAACGATAAGATCAGATCGAACTCGAACTACCATGAACTAGCGGTACGTCAAGATAGAAGCTTCATTTTTTATCCCTTATTATAACTATATAATTAAGTCCCAATTGCCTCTGATACATTATAAAATTAAACGACTAACTGCACAAGAGTGACAAGAGACATGACTTCATAGTAAAAATAATTTGAACAAATTTTTAGTTCAGGGATTATCTTAATGCCTTTTCGAGATTAATCAAAGACCAAAGTAAGAAGTTTCCAAATCAATGAATAATCAGTTCTTATCTTATTATATCAGATGCATTAGTTCACTGAAAATAGAAAACGGCTATGAATCAAGAAAATTTGAACTAATTTTTAGTTCAGGGATTATCTTGATGCCTTTTCGAAATTAACCAAAGATAAAAGATAAGAAGTTTTCAAATCAATTATGATTAAATTTAAGTTATTCAATTTTGGCTCCACGTGTGATGTTACTCTATGTCAGGACACAACAAATAAATTACTAAAGAAAATATTTACTTATGGTTTTGGTTAAGTAAAATCTTCAACCAGCATTTATCGAAAATGATAATGCATTTTGGTCAGGATTTTTAATACATTTTGTGGGAATTTCCCTTAACTTATAGTTATATATTACATTAGTTTGTGTTGAGCATCTTAATTGAGAGCTTGTGAATAAGCACAGGAAACAAGAGAATACTAAACTTATTATGGAACAGAAAAGATGTTATTTTGTGACTATATACAGAGATTTCAATCCACACCTGCTCATGGTCTTAGTCCAGGTTGGCTTAAGCATCTTATATCTGATCACTAGCTAAAGCCTCCTTCAGTCACGGGATGAGCCCTTTTGTATATGTAACTTATCGCCAGATAGCAGATGTGGTTGTGATGCTCCCTTTTGCATACTTTCTAGAGAGGTACATATACTCTTCTCTTCAAGAGATGGTCTGCATTTGCATGACTTTTCTTTGTGTTATCAATCTGGTAGCATTTTAATATCTAGCATTTACATTTCTGATAATCTGATCAATTTCAATTTGTTTGTTTCAACAATTGAATTTGTTAATAGTCCCAATCATGTTTTCTTGCAGAAAAGCAAGACCACACTTGACATTTGCTCCTGTTGTACAAATTTTTGTGCTTTCTTTGCTAGGGTAAGTGCAAATAAATATGCATGTTTCCACACCATACGAGAACTGAAGTATGAAAACTTGATTTGTCTAATTTAAAAAAAAAAATTCAGGAGTTGTTTGACTCTTAATATTCACTTTGCAAGCCTGAAATACACAAATCCTACCTTCGTTGTTGCAATGCTCAACACCATACCTACCCTTACCTTCTTTCTTGCAGTGGCTCTCAGGTTCGCTTAATTCTTTATCTACATGATTTTGGAGTTTTCAAGACAGCATATTTACATTTTATATTTGATCCCTAGGAGTAGAATTAAATGCAGGTTTGAGGTTCTTGATCTTCAAAATCCTAGAGGGATAGCAAAAGTTTTAGGGACCTTGATCTCCCTAGCTGGTGCTTTGATCATGACACTATACAAAAGACTCGTTATGAGAAATTTATGGCCTCCTCTAATCCATATTCCAGGAAAAAGTACTGCTATCAATGAGAGCTTGAAAGGCTCACTTCTTACAGTTTTAAGCTGTGCTACATGGTCTATATGGTACATTATGCAGGTTTTCCCCTTAACTCAGTCATAACTAAGTTTTATGTGCACATTTTATACATCATACATCAAGAAAGAGCTGGCTTCAATACAAAATATGTGTGTAAAAAAAAAAGAGTTCTAATAAACCACTAACTGATTCCATATTTCCTAATACAACAACAAAAACCTTATCCCACTATGCGAGATTGGCTATAACTCCATCTTTTAATGGAAAGGAAATTAGCAATTCTGATATCTTGTGATTGTGGAAATGCAGGCAGCCACTTTGAGAAGATGCCCTGCCCTACTATCACTCACCACGTGGATGTGCTTCCTTGGAGCAGCCCAATCAGCTGTTTTAACTGTTATGGTTGAACGCAACCCTTCAGTATGGACTATAGGGTTCAATATTGACTTATGGTCCACAATATATGGTGTTAAGTATAAATAATCACCTCATAAAGAGTACAGAGTTTTTGCACTAAAAACAGAAGAACGAAATCTAGAGTTCTAACGATATCAATCATTGATGGCAGGGAATTGTCATAGCTGGTTTGATAATCTGTTATACTATGGTGCAATGAAAAAAAAGGGCCAGTTATTGTGACAATGTTTTACCCTCTTTGTACGGTATTAGTGAATATTGTAGCATACTTCGTCCTTGGTGAGAAACTTTATTTGGGCAGGTAATAATCCATGCCTCACAAGTTTTTATTTTTCAACATTACAAAGCAAAGAATTGCAGATAAATCTGCATGAAGGATATTTCTACATGCCTGTTAGAATGCTCTATCTGGAATTCCGCATTAATACAAATCTTTTTTACGTCTCCAAAGTCCCAAATACAAACATTATCCTAAAATTTAGAACATGTAGTAAATGGACCATTTTCACTTTGGAAACTGTCATTGTACTTTCCAAAACAAATAAAAAAAAAAAGAACGTAGAACATGTAGTTATAGCTTTATGGCTTTATGGCTTTATGCCTTTATCCATGAATTACAGCATGTGACATTATTTATTTATTATTCTACTCCTCCCTAAATTGAGTAAAATCATGCACATTCGAATGAGGATTATAGTTCTGAAATTTGTTTCTCATGAAATCTTCTTCAGCAGCATAGGAGCATTTGCAGTCATCATTGGACTTTACTAGCAACTGTGGGGAAAAAGTGAGCAAAAGGTTTCGCAGTGCAGTAATGAAGACCCAGAATGCAAGTCAACAACTTTAGCTGGAAAGGAAGAAGTGCCCGTTCAAGTGGGAAGAGAAGAAAACAATAGAAATCATGAAACTTTCTAGTCAATCAATAGTCATGTTTTTTCCAAATACTTTTGTACGAAAACAAGCCTTCGCTAAAGACTTGTTGTCATCAAGCTAACTATAAAATTTTCTTAATCTGTTTTTTGCACAATTATACTTGTTATCACAGATACCTTATACCAACCTTAGACTTAGGTCTTTTCTTTTTAATTTCAAAGGAATTACCACAACAAATTATAATAGGAATCATGTGACTATCAGGGAAATTTGAAATGGGAATCAATAATTTTCATGTCATTGCCATCAAAGAATACTTCTAGCCTATTCTAACACAAGTTACTTGCTAAAGTAAATAAACCAGAATATTGTAAGTGTTTATACCGAGCAATCACACAATAAGCGAGAAAACATAAAGAAATAAAGAAAAAAAAATAACATGCGATATTTACTTTGTTTCACTTAATGTGAGCTACGTTCAGTTTTTTCTTATATTCTTCTCACACACTCATTACAATGCACTCATATTACAAGGAAATATACAGACTTAGAAATCTTAAGTGCCGTAGTTATTCATGGGTCAAAACTCAAATTACAAATAATAAATCTCAGTCCACAACAATAAGTAGTGTAATGTCTCTCATTCCCATAGTGTTCACAGCAGTGCTCGGATAAAAATTGATCCGGCATCATAGTCATAGTGTAATATTGATTTTGCTCTTCATTCTTTCAAGCATGGAGTAGCCTTGTGAATATCTCAAACAAACATGCTGAAATTTTTTTAAGAGTGAAACAAGGAGTTTAATTTATATACATTTGTTAGTGTTAAACTTAAATACATAACAGTTTGTGATTAAATTCACAGAGTGTATACACTTATACTTAATAAGAAATGTTTATGAAAATGGTCAAATTATGTTTAAGATTAATTGTCAATGTTTATATTCCAAAATCAAATTGCGTAATATCACAAAAAGAGACCTCAATAATGTAAAAAGTTTCACTCTTTATCTCTAAATATATTTAAATTACACTTATTTTTTAAAAGTGCATTATAATTTTTGTAAAGAAAAAACCTACCAATTTTAATATTTTACTCTATTTATATCATCTTATCATGGCTCAAGAGCGACCAAAATCAATGGTAAAACCATTAAAATTATCCATTTCCTCTTCACTAATGTCCTTTTCTACAATCATTATGCGTAATATTTAACTGATGAAATGTCTCCAGTTTGAGTCCGTCAAAATGCACTTGTTACCTGAAATAGTCCTGCCCAACTTAACCCAAATTAGTGATACATCTAATGACTAGTGTGATATTTGGATATCAATTATTCAAAACTTAAAAAAGAAAAAAGAAACATTTCTACAATAAAAATGGCACTATCTCCACAAAACAGTGGTTGACATTCACCAGACGACTGTCAGGATTGGATTTGAAGTAGGATCTACGATAAATACAAGAAAATAAAAAGGAACATTATTTAATTTATTGAGGCATTTGATCAAATATCAGAATGTTGGTACAATATTATTCACCCTTTGGTGAGAAGTAATTTAGAGAAAAGAAGAGAATAATCAGATAACATTAGCCTCATGTTTTAGTTTGTCAATCAGCTCATCCACAGAAGAAAGGATAACCCCTGCTTTTCTCTTGGGAGGTTCTGTGACTTGAACTATCTCCAAATCAGGTTTGATTTCCACATTCAACTCCTCCGGAGTGAATTTTTTTATGGGTTTCGACTTTGCTTTCATTATGTTGGGAAGAGTAGCATACCTTGGTTGGTTCAGTCTCAGATCAGTGCTGAAAGAAGAAAAAGCTCAAAATTCACGTATCAAGAAAGGGTTTTAAAAGGATGGAGAAAAACACACTTGTTAAATCACCAATTACTATTACAAAGAAATGTCCAAGTCATCCATATGTTAGAGCAACCAAATATTATATATCTTATGTCACTGCTCATTTGAAGCACTTTGACTGAGGTTTATAGATCACGTGGTTACATTTTGTGATCACATCAGCTCCAAAGCATTGTCTTAATCAAGAAAATTCATAAAAGATAATCTTATATGCAATCAAGACACTTGATATAGTTCAATCACAAAGATGCGTATCCCAGAGAAATTTTAAACAAGAAACAATTCATGTTTGCATTCAGAAATTTGGCAAAGGGTACAGTTTTTCATGCTTCAACGATAATTTTGCAGAAAGTATTAAAAAGAATAACTGTGTGGGAAATTACATAATAATAATGGTTCCACTTACTGCAGTAGCCTAGAATCTAGATACATTGTAACTTAGGAAGTAGAGTTAGAATTAATTAATTTTCTGTTGTAAGTTTTGTTTTGTATTTAATAGCTTTGTAATCATCATGCATCTAAAATCTCTTATGGCTGAATGCATTTTCACTCAAGCTTACACTCACTAGCAGTCATGAAAATATTATCTCCTTCAATCTCAAGTAACTATTAAACCAAAAACATAGCATTAAAAAACAGATTCTACCACACTTTTGATTTTAAACGTCCTCACACAAAACAATGTAAAAATAAAATGAAAACTACAATCCAGTACTTCATTATACCTTTAAATGTTTTCTTTTTTTTAATCACACCAAGCAAAACAAACTGGTAATATTATTCAATGAGAAAGCTTTTCTGACTGAGTGGTGTAGACAGTATTATAGGTTACTTCACGATCCAATGAGTTAATTTGAACATAAGTTATGAATGAAAAGAAAAGAAAGTGGAAAATAAAAACATAGAAAAGGAAATTAAATCCATCTTAGGTCACCACCATGTCGTGTGATACATATATACCAAAGAGAGAAAGTGCAAAAGGGCAAAGCTTCTTAAAAATATAGATAGGGTTGATGCAGCAGGCTTAAAAGAATCAAACTTACGTTATTACTGCTGGTAAGTTTAGACACACGGTTTCAATACCATCGTCAACCTCTCTGTCAACTGTGGCAACCTGTTTCTCTTTGTCAAGGACCACCTACTGGAAAGCAGCAATTAGTTATAAAATAATTTTATATTTTAGACTAAAATTATCATTCAAAAACTATAAGACTGAACTGCATTTTTTCTTGGATATCTGCTGCATATGCCTAATTAATAAGTCATTAAGAAATTCTACCACATGAAAGCTTTATTACTCTAATTGAAACATAGCAGATGACCCTGTATCCTTCCAAGACAACTAAGTGACAAATAAAGATAATTCTTTCCTAAAGAAGTGGCCTATTTCGTCAACTTTGTCAATAACTTTGTTAAGAAACAGTTGGACACAAGATGCAACAATGACAAAACTCTAAATACTTTTGAAAGAAAAATTGATGTGAAAATTGAAATGATGGAAGAAGGTTTGATATAACAAGGAATTAAGGATAAGTTCCCTTAACAATATTGAAGAGGTAACAAGAAACATATTTCAGACTCAGTATGAAACTCCAGTTCTTCAAAAGAGCAAAATTCCAGAAAACCATCGATGATAACTGAGTTGCTGAGCCATTACTATTAATGCACATACATTGATACGTATATCCATAACCATAAGAAGAGTTCCGTGACTGTTTTCTTTATTTTAATCTAGTTTGAGACCTTTAGAGAGCTTCTATACTGGAAAAAAAGCTCTATATTTCCTCTAAAGAAGTTCTCAAAAGCTCTTCTAGCTTGTATCCAAACAAGCCCTTAGGCTTTGACAATCCCCAAACCATGGTTGGAACTCTTGCACAAAGCCACAATCTGGAGACAGAACCAAGCATGCAATTTAATGTTTTGTCATATACATACCAAACTAAAGGTGTAGTGTTTATACCTGTTCTAATAAAATAAAATGAAGAAAGGAAGTTGTGTAACTCATCTCCAATGATTTTTCACAAAGGCCTCAATAGTATTCCTATTATGATAAATAAAAGATGGATGGGGCAATGATGCACAGGGGCAACAGTATGCAAATGATTTGAAGGAATCAATTTGGTATTCAAAGAAAACATGTACCTTTGATAAAACGGGAAAGAAGAATGAAGAGAAATAATAATAATAATAATTTGAATAAATAGATATGTAAATTGAGCACATGATAGATAGTGATAAAGGAAAGGAATGGACCAACCTTAGAAGCAAAAGTGCCTTGAGGCCAGTTGAGGAGTCCTGCTATCATCTGGCCTGTTTGATTGCAATCATCATCAATGGCCTGTAAATAATTCAGAAGAAAACACAAACTTAATAATCATAATCCAAACATAAACCCCAGATAAAAGGAAATAGAAATACCTGTTTGCCAAGGATGAGAAGACCAGGTTTCTCAATCTCGACGAGTTTTCTCAAAATCTTGGCAACAGAGAGAGGGTAGAGAGAAGCAGTTGACTCGACGTGGATGCCTCTGTCGGCTCCCATGGCAAGACCGGTTCGGAGAGTGTCTAGAGATTGAGAGGGTCCCATGGTGACGGCGACAACCTCGGAGGCCAAGCCAGACTCCCTGATGCGGAGGGCTTCTTCCAGCGCGATCTCGCAGAAGGGGTTCATCGACATTTTCACGTTCTGGGTCACCACCCCTGTCTTGTCGGCCTTCACCCTGATTTTAACGGCGTAGTCCACCACTCGCTTTATCGCTACCATTATCTTCATCGCCATCGTGCTGTGCCTCTCTCTGTGTTTAGCTCTGGAGCAGAACCAGAAAAACAGTGCATGTGCTTACCAAGCTTAAAAGAAAGAAACAGAGTAAAGATATATTTTTTATTTTTTATTTTTATTATTGTACGAGTTTAGACATTAATTATTTTCTATCTTACAAATCTATTATCTGTATTTTCTTTGGCTTCTACCTTCTAAACTCAAAATCTATTATCTGTATTTTATTTGGCTTCTACCTTCTAAACTCAGAAAGAATCGACGTGGAAAGGTTGGTGGCGCTGCAATTGATCTTATCCTACAGCTTAGTGCTTATCTTATACGACACGCCAAATAATAATAATGCTTCACAATTGAAACCACAAACACGTGTCACTAACACTCTCAAACGTTAAAGAAAAAAACTTAATGAATAAATTATAGTGGCACTTCTTATATTTTGTTAAAATTTTATCTGATATTTTTCTTTTTTTCACATTATTTTTATTCTTTTCTATTAACTCAATTAACTAATATTAATTAAAATATATGAGTAGATGAAATTATTTTTATATTTTAATTGTAAAATCTAAATTATATTTTCTCAATTAGTTTATTTAGGTTTTAAGTTTCATTCTTCTTTCCCATTTATGAGTGTCATTCATTTTTCTCTTGTTGGCGAGTTTTTATTTAACGTTTACTGGGTACGAGTTCATCTTTCTCTCATTATATTCACATTTCATTCATCTTCACCAGTTGTGAGTTCTTCACCATTATTCACGTTTTTTTTTCCAGTTCACTAGTTCTCTATTGTTCTTGTTCTATTTTTCGCGAGTTATCCATGTTCCTCTATTTCTCCTCCTGTTCCACGATTTCTGTTCACATTAGGATTTTGCTTGTAAGTGACTATTGAACATTTATATAATTAACTTTTTAAAAATATTTATTTAATTTTGATTGTTTACTGTTGCCTATTTTTATATGAGATTTTAATGAGATACCAGTTTGGGATCACTTATGATATTTAAAACCATTTTTTATTATTATTGATTAGAATAGTGTTGATATTTAGGATTACATGAAATACAATAGATGAACCGAAAATCATTCCGAGTAAAACATTAAATTTGAAACAAAAGGACCATATTCTATCAGAGAAAAGAAATTGAACTAAAAGATTGGAAAAAAAAAGGAAGGGTGTTGATATTGCATACTAAGAAGGTGAGTTCAGTTTAACAAAAAGCTGGTTCAAGTCCAATTAGAGTATGTTTAATTTCTGTTAAATTATTAAAAAAATATTTAGGATGGAGGGGACTGAATGTAGTATGAGATAAATAATTAAAAAGTTTTGTGTAGAATCAAAAAAGAAAAATTATCAAGTTAAATTTAAACAAAATAGAGGAGGTTGCGGATGTAATTTATTCAAACCTAATTCGTAAGAAGCCACTGCACAAACACAAACCCTTTCTTCCGGTCGCACATCTCTGTTCACTTCTCGTCCCTTTTCCAGGTTTGATCATTTCCGTCCCCTTTTTTTATTCACAAATGTGTTTCTGTTTCTTATGATGATGAAATAGCCTTGTACTTGTACATACTGTAATTTCACTTTCACAATTTCTTATGATGATTAGATTTGTATTATCATACCATTTGCGAAACAGTGAAAGGGTACTCTGCTTGTTGCAGTGATGGTGGTCGAAGAAGAAAATGGCAAGAGGAAGAAGCCAAACATTCTGGTGACTGGAACCCCAGGGACAGAAAAGACAACCGTGTGCACTTCTCTACCAGAAGCCACCCAGCTCCGCCACATCAATGTCGGAGAGTAGTCAAAGAAAAGAACTTGCATGATGGATGGATGGGATCATGAGCTTGGTTGTTATCTTCTTAATGAAGACTTGGTTGATACATCTTTACTTATTTTACACATCTCAATTTAGAAAAGCCAATTCCTTTTGTGGGGCAACAACATATGGATTTTGTTGAAGTTCTTAAGTTCATTTTGTTTGAAGGATGCGTCGATAATAGGTGAATAGATTCTGGACTGTAACTAAACAATGGTGATCCTTGTAAAAAATTGAGGTGGTAGATATATTGAGCTTAGATTTGGAGATTATGTCAGGGTTCCTTTCATTGGTATCAAAGGTGCATGCTACTTAATGTTATAATGTTCCTGGATCAATTTCAAATATCCCCGTTGGAGATTATAAATCACAATATTTGGTTGAAGGGGATTGGAACATATCTTTGCTATTTATTCTTACTCTGGTGTCTAATCCTTTTGCAGCTGTCCTTACCCCTTTTCCTTCTTCATTCTTCTTATTACCATAGTGCATACAAATATTGAACTTCTAATCATTCAACTGTGATAAAGACATTGAAACTAATTATTCTTCTGAATTCTCCTCATGATCCTAGTTGTTTGTTTATACAATTGGTTATGTACATCGAGTTGTAATTTATTAGGGTTCTTCCTTGCCAAAACAAAACGAAGTCCCTTTCTTATCTCATGTTGCGAACCTACTTCCCCAATTATGTGTCAGGAATTTTAGTTTGATGCTGAACTGCTACCTGGATTTGGTTTATGTTATGTTGGGCTACATGAAATAATTTTAATATTATCCTCATCATTGACACATTTCTTGTCATCATGTTTATGTTTCCTGATTTATTGGCTTTACAGCTATATCTGTAGGTTTGTGATGAACTTGAGGATGTTATGGAAGAGGGGGGAAACATTGTGGACTACCATGGCTGCGATTTCTTTCCTGAGGAATGGTTTAATTGTGTCATTGTGCTTCAAACTGATAACCCTATTTTGTATGATCATTATTATAGCTTACTTTCCCCGTATATGTGACAGAGGGTACAAAGATTCAAAGCTTTCAAACAATGTGGAATGTGAAATCTTCCAAGTTCTGCTTGAGGAGGCTAAAGAAAGTTACTCGGAGGAGAAAGTGATTGCAATGAAGAGTGATAATATTGAAGACATTAGTAGAAATGTTGCAACTCTGACAGATTGGGTCAGAAATTGGTCCTTACCCTCACAAACTTCTTAACATAAAACAGGAGTACTTTGTATATACCTTTTTTGCACGAGTATGGTGAAAAAGGTGTCATTATGAACTGCTACCTGAAGCGGATTTGCAGTGTAGTTGAATTCTCTTGCAAATTTTGGTGTGGCGTGTATTTGGGATATTTATATTATGAGTTTTAAATTTGAAAGTTAAATGCTTGTTGCTTGGTCATGTCCATCATATTTCCTCCACTTTTTGAGCTTTTTAAATGGGTCTTACCCTTCTCAAAAAAAATTAAAAAATGGGTCTTACCATTACACTCCACGCATATATACTTTTTATAATTTAAGCAATCCACCTCTTTAACTAAACAATTATAAAAATCTTACTAAATAAGTCCCACAAGTAACCTTAGATACCTCTTTAACCCAACAATTCTAAAAACCTTACTAAATAAGTCTCGCAAGTAACCTTATATCTTTATATTTTATAACTGTTTCATTATTAGTTTTTTAAGGAATAATTATATTTTTAGTTCTTGAACGCTTTTGAGGCTATTGCTTTTTGCACCTTCCTGATTGCTTTTTGCAATTTTTTTCCTTCCGGATCAGCTATTTTATAATGTAAAATTACATTTTGAATTGGATGCACTTTTTTATATTGCAAATTGGTCAATCTGAAAGGTAAAAAAATATTCTGGAAAGGAGCAAGAAGCAATTTTAGGAGTGCAGGAAGCAACTATCTATTTCATACCCATCACCAAAAACAAAAGACAACAAAACGGGTGTGGATGTCATCTAATTTGTCATCATATAGTCCAGCTCTAGTGAGACAAAATTAAAGTAAAAGACCTGTGAAGTTCAACCACTGACCTGATTAACTAAGCACTAATTTGAAATTATATAATAGCTGGTAGACCAACAAAAAAATAACGAAATTATGAAATATCAGGTCGTGTGAAGATACACTTTCCACAAAACTCAGTATCCAAACAAGAAATTTGATCCAAAATCCAGCCACCTACCACCCTCTCTCTAAAAAAAAAGCAGTTCTTAATTATCACTATTGAAAAAAAAAATACAGCTAATGGAAGTTAAGGAATACTTTTCATCAAAAATTAAGATATAAACGATAAGATAATTACATTAAAAAATGAAGTAGTGTATTTAAAAGTTTTGAAAAATGAGAAGGTAGGAAAAAAACATCTTGGAAGTGGAAGAGTTTTTATCTTAAACTTTATATAAAAGTAAAACACCTTTTTATAACATAGTTATTAATAATTTTGCCTACGGTACCATTTTTTTCTCTCTCTAAAGCAAAGTATTTTTTATAACCAGAAGTTATGAAATTAACCTTTGAAGGGTAGAAATTACCATAGTAGTTATTACTAATTTTGCTTACATTACCATCTACAAATTACAATATTTCATCATTTTCCTTTTATTTATTTATTTGGAAAGTTTAACACGTATCAAAGAAATATAATTAAAGTTATATTTTTACACTAACATTCAATACAAATTTACCTTATTATTAAATCATAATGAATAGTATGACTTGATAAAAGTATGACCAACAGAGTGCAGGAATCAACTGATGCAGAATTGTTTGAACTTAACCAATTCAAAAGGTTTTATCTTTAATAATAATTTTGTGATATTTTCTTTATACCCACAGTCATAACAAAAAAAGAATATTTTAGGAACATGTTCACACCACACAAATTAATTAAAGGAAGTTTTAGGAAGTGTGTATATAAAGAGGTGATTCTAAGATCTATTATTCGTATGTATTCTTCTTTTTGGTAGAATATTCTGATTCTTATATACTACAAAGTAAAATTTCTGACAAAAGAAAAGAAAAGGCAAATGGAATTGAGAAGCATGAAAAAATGATATCAAATCTTGCACTCACTGTCTCGTCCTATTCCAAGAACATGTTTTGATATATATATCAGAAAAATTGTTGAGTTGCTTTCAGAAACACCAGACAATGAGGCCCCATGACATTGAAGATCATTTTTCCTCTTTTTGGGGATTAGCTTCTTTGAACTTTTGGTTGTGTTTTTCCCCCTTACCTTTTTGACAAAGATGTGGCATCTCACGGGTTCCTGAAGTGTGCAACAGATCTTGTAGCCCCTGCCCATGCTTACGTGCACATGGCCTTGGAGGACTCTATTATGAGAAAGAATAGAAGGGGATTCTTAATTTGGACAAAAGTTTCAATGCTTTATTTTAGAGTAAAAAAAAGGTCATATAAAATAAGAAGTAAAAAGATCATATGAACATTAAAGTTAACCCTTTCAGCGAGCTTAAGAAATTACTATGTGCAGACAAATATTTGGTAGGGCAGAATCATAACTACAATGATGATTGATGAACTACTACCAATAAATTTGGCTGTTCTTTCATTAGTTAATAAAATATTTCAATTGCAAATTAATGATTGATTCCTACAAGCTGGAAACAGATGAAATTGTGGAACAAAAAAGCATCACCAAACCAACCAAATATGACCAAACTTTCCTATCCATCCACCAGCATTACAACACGCACGGTGTACAGAAATATAATTTCGGTGGTTGTGTACTATACTATTTATCAATGAAACAAGGACCCCCCCCCCCCCCCCCCCCCCCCCCCCCCCCCCCCCCCCCCCCCCCCCCCCCCCCCCCCCCCTCCCCTTCTTTTAAAATAAACTTTGGGACACCTTCACCTGTCTACTTTATTCACCCTTGGATTCTCCATTTAGGTAATTGGTCGAGTTATCCATTTATTTTGCTTTATTTCCTACCATTACTTTTACTTTAAAGCAAGATTTGCTTATTTCTTTTTTGATATACCTAGAATAAGACATGGCAGGCACAACTTAATTGATCCATAGCGGGAAACTTTTTTCCATTAGAAAGCTATTCTGTGATGATTTCAGCAATGATGCTCATCATGATAGTTCCTTGCCGTTTGAAGCTAACTAGACCATACCACAACACCATGCCATTATTTTTATACACACTCAGAAACATACATAATACAGAAATAATGGTTTTAAGTTAAGAATTAAATCCAATTGAATATTTGTGTGTCATACAATCCTATGACCTGTTCATACATCTAACATAGTAACATCTCTATCTCATCCTCACCAAAAGAATAATAAAAAAAAAAGTAAAGACCTAAGAAACTTGCAAGTTGCAAACATAATGGAAAGAGGGGAAGAGGGAAAAAGAGAAATTTCAGGGGTCCAAAGAAACAGGTTGCACAGAACTCCTGGATCTACTTCCATGTCCAAAGGAAAAGAATGACCTCTTGGCTCTACTACCAATTCCACTGCAACCTTCAATGGAGTTGACCTCATTGACTTGCCTGTTCTGATGCCTCAGAGCTTCTTGAACTGCTAAATAGAACTGTCTATCCCCTGATGAGTCCATGGAGAAAGACCTTCTGATTGGTTGCACTGAGAAAAACTGGGCATCTTTGGCTCTAATATCAATACACTCATCCCCCATGCTTGTCACTTTCTGCAGTTTCATTGCTTTCTTCTTCTGCACATTTCTATGTTCCAATAGCTTCCTTGGTGAAGGACTAATAGGACACGTTGGTAACTCCAAAGCATTGCCTCTTTCTTGCAAATTCTGGCTTCTATCATGATCACTACCCAATTCAATCACAACAAAATCTTCATCGCCACCAATGAGGTTTTCCCTAGGTGGGGTTTGATCATGAGGGTAAGAAGAAGAAGAAGGCCTTAGGGTGAGAAGCTGATCAATGTGGAATCTGCTTGTCAAGGAAATGCTTGTTCTACAAAGAGGGCAATTGGCATTGCTCTGAAGCCAAACATCTATGCAATCAATGTGAAACACATGGCTGCAATTTGGTATAATCCTCAGCTTCTCATCTTCTTGAAACTCATTCAAGCAAACAGCACATTCACAGAATCTTCTCTCTCCAAAGTCTCTATCATCCCCTTGTTGTGCTTTGTATTGAATCACTGGAATTAACCGGATCAGTGCCTCATCTAGTCCACGAGTATCTGTGCCTGGTGAGTATGTTGGTGGTGGATCTTCACGCCTTCTAGATGGAGAGAAACGTCTCAGAACATCAATTCGGTGCCAATTGAGGCAGCACTTGATCACAAAGATGTAGTAGCTCACAAGCAAGAATGCTGTGGCCATTATTCCTATTATGGCAATTGCAATGATGGGAAAACTGGTGCTCGAAGAATGCTGATGTGGATGAAAGATTGAACTCCCAGGACTTGTGATTGGTGAAAGTGCTTGTGGTTGTGACCCATGTTGTGACACATAAATCAAGTATCTTCTGCTTAAAAGATCCATACCAGATGTTAAAGATAAAAATGCTGGCAAATTGGTTCCCTCAGATCTTGAATATGAACACAATACATGAATAGAAGAACTCAACAATGTAAGGGATTAGAGAGAAAACAAATAGCACTTTCTTGGAAAATCTACTTGAGGTAGGCTATGGTTGTTATCCAATTGAAGATAGGTGTGAACAAAGTTAATGAAACAAGTACATGGTTGTTATTATCAAATAGAGAGAGAAAAAACTAGTTTTGAATCAATGATGGCTGAGGAGAGAATTAAAAGCAGATTCAAGACCATTAAAACCAATGAGAAATGGAGGAGTGTGGAGAAGGGAGAAGAGAGCAAACCTAGGTGGTGTTTAAATGAGGGGGGTGGTGGTGAGAGAGACAACACATTAAGGTCTTGAAATTCAATGAAAATGTTGACAAAAACAAAAACCTGTTTTTTTTTCTTTTTCTTTAATTAAGGTTGGAGGGTAGAGTCTTAGCTCAGACTACGTAGTTGGTGAATTTCTCAGAGGTTCTCAGTGTTAGGCTAGAAAATTGTATTGTTCAAGTGCCTCGGACACTGCTCCTATATTTTATGTTACAGCAGCGTATGATCCAATTTAATAATTGGAGACTTCATAGAATGTGTGACGGTCCATTAAGAGTGATAGAGGAGAGGTTAACAAGGACCAATGCGGGACCATTGCACCATAAATGATTGATAGTTTGAATTTTTTAGGCATTATTATGTATAAGCATAGCTATACTATTTGAAGGATTTCATCATAATTAATCAAGGAGCGTACAAATAATTCCGTTGTGTCCTTAAAAGAAACCACTAGCGAATCAAAAGGAGTACTTTTTTCAAATAATTATCGTCCATTTCTATACAACTTTTTTCTTCCTAATATGCTCAAACTTCAATAATACAGATTAAACAGACTTTCAAAATCATGTATACTAACTTGATACAAATAGATTATTATCGCGTAAAAATAATACCCACAAATAATCTTATTTAAAGAAATTTGAATTGATATGAATAAAATGGTTGCATGTTTTTTATAAATGCCAATATGTACTATTTATATTGGCACGAATGGGTAGACTACATACTTAAATATCCACATACTTTATGGTACTGAGTTTCATGGTAATTAATGTGTTGGACTAAAAATCACCTTCAGAATTTCCTGACTCGTGTTTTATAAAGTGTTTGACCCCACAGGAGAAAAGAAAACTTGGAATGGAAATTTAGATCAGAACGTTAATGATAATCGATCTTCACATTCAATCAATCATTCACACGTTATTAATCTAAAAATATCAAAAAGCATTATTAACTGACGCACATCGGTTGGAGTTTAATTGAGCAAGGTACAAAATCATCAAGATAGAAAACAAATTACAGGAACACGATTAATGAAAGATTATATATATATATATATATATATATATATAATTCAAGATTCTTTTCTGAATTAGAAAAGTTTAACTGAGTTGTCAACTCACCAAGATTAAGGCAAACCTCAAAATTTATTGAACCAACAAAATTCTTAATTACTTCGAGAAATAGTAAATATCAAATTATATTCTTTTGAAATATAAGTTATTCTTTATCAATTAGATTAAGCAAGTATCTAACTCAAGGTTAATGACCTAACAAGGGGTTTCAATTAGATACATCCTGATTCAATCATGATCAATGATAAAGAAAAAGTGTCACACCCCACATGCAGCCCACCAATGAGTCCTTAATCAAAGGGCTGACCCGTTGACTGTGTGATCAACACTGTTGCCCTTTGCTCCCCCGCCTATCTTATTTGAAAAGCTTAAGCCAGATGAAGTCTAGTGGTCTATACGTTAGGGGAAAAAATTCTGGTGGGTCCTAAATTCCTGATACAGTGATTTTGTAGCAAAGTCAAATATGTGTGCAGTGTTGTAATCTTGTATATAAAAAGGGTCCAGAACCGACACATATTCACACTTTGGCTTGTTGACAAGCAGTGGAAAGAGATCAACTAATGTGAGAGAAAAAACAGACACGGTTACCCTTTTGCTTACCGAGTTTCAAAAAGTATTTCACACATTAGTCAAAGGTTGAGGCCTATGAGCCCTTGTGGCGTCTGCCAGACCCCCACAAGTTTTGGACAGTATTAATTAACCAATCGTTTGAAAATCTTAGCCCTGTCCAAACTTGCCAGAATGGAAAAATGAAAATAAAACCTGCCCTTCTGAGTCCTGATAACTTTCTCATGTTGGGCATCATTTCAATAGTATTAGTGTATGAAACTTTTGTTCTCAGCTTTACCAATACTTATTTCTTTCTATCGATGTGAGGAGACACAAGTAATTAAAGATCTAAAGTTAATCTCGTTCTCTTCATGAATACGTACTTATGATGTAACTGAAATCTAGCTTAATTGGTAAATCCTCTTTAGGGAGATTCATTGATGTCTAGTTATGACTGAATGAAACTGTTTGTGACGTGATTAGATCTATATAGTAATATTTTGGATAGCCTATGCTGATAGCTCCAATATGTTATTAACATTTTGTCCATAATATAGTATTAGAAGTGTCTCCTTATTCTTACAAATCAAAATACTTGTCCAAGATGAAAAAGAAAGTTTGATTGTATTTTTTTTTTATAAAAAAAAAAAAAGTCAAATGAATTTGTTGATGGAAGCATAAAACAAGCTTTTAGCACAGCAAGGTGTACTAAAGCTTAACACAAAAGTTTGGTTGTATTTGTAACTGTAACGTATCCCTTTTTACAGGCACAAAATCTAAAAATGCATTTTACGGTAGAACAAGTCATGGTTTCTAGGGTGTATTGCATCAAGAATGTGTGCTGGAGAAGCTTAGTCAAAGTAATTAGGTGAATAAAAACCTTTTAACGTGTAGAAGTAAGTGTCTTTCATATTGTTAATTAAAAGAATGGAAAATTAAAGCTATTCATCATTTTAAAAATCAATCTAATTTGATTATACATAAAACACACGATAGTCCTTCTATGACCAACTGCGTTCATATTGGGAAGAGGTCTCATGATCTCATCTATTCTAAATATTGCATAATATATAATTCCTTCACAGAGAAGTTGCAGAGAACAAGAGACAGTGGGTAGTGACTACAGATACTATATATCGTCAATTTCTAGGTTGGATATAGCATAGGACTAACATTTCTTTTTTATTGCATATATTTCACTTTCACATTTAAAATTCTAATTCAAAGTCTAGCTTGGTCTTCAAGCTTGTTGACTAAAGTTATATTATTGTGATGAAATTTTTTCCCCATTTAATACGATGGCAGCACATGTCCCCCTTGTTGAGCATATATCTGTAGCTAGTTAATGGTTTCTATATGTTTAAAGTGAAATATTGGACCACTTGTTGTATTATGTTGAGGAAAATAATACAAATAGTAGCGTGACGAGAAAGAGGCACATGGATATGGTAAGGAAGCAACAGCTGTTAATAGACAGTTTACTTGGGAAAAGTGCCGAGGACACACAAAGTTTTGAAAAAAAATCCTTACATTTTTCACAAATAATTGTCCATTTTCTGTCACTTCAGGACGTTACTGGGTTGCGTTTGTTTTTGGGTGGGGGAGGGAGTGGTGTGATTTCTACTGTCAAACAAACAAAATTTCTTCGATTCTTTAATGCTCCTAGACTGTGAATACTCAATACTTAGTAATACATCATATTACTTGTAGAACTGCTTGTGTTTGAACTTTGAAGTTCTAATATCGAATCGTCCCAGTTAAAAAAAAAAAAAAAAAAAGAAGCAAAGAGTACGTAGTTTTAAGATCATCGCCTTAGCCAGTTTTAATATAGGTTATATGCTTTGGAAATTATTGATAAGTATCGTCTTAAGCTTTTAAGTATCATATTCTAATTTGGCTTAATATAGGTTATATGAGATGAGGCAGTCAACCCTAATCCTGGATTTGGTCATCACACTTTAATTAGTACTTCTCCAAAGATAATTTTACCCGTAAAAAAATAAAGATGTGTTAAAAAAAACATCAAACACCAATATTAATTTATTAACCCAAGTAATAAGAGATAACTGGTTGCTCTTTAATTAATAAGTTTTCGTCTTCAATTTTTTAATGAAAATAAAAAATGATATTGCAAGAATTTTACTTCTTAAGGCTTTGTTTGGGAAAGGAAGGAAAGCAAAGGTTTAAGTAGTGATATCTCTTTATTTGAAACTTTTAATTTTTGAAGTAAATGATTTGAAGATTTTTAAAACTCCTTTGAAATCCTCCAAAGCCTAAAAATTGTTATTCCCCCAAGTTGGGGGATTTTTAGAAGGAAAGGTAATAAAATTACTATCCTATCCCAACCAGTGTTAATAAAATTACTATCTACCCCAGTCAGTGTTAATAAAACACCAAAATACAAAATACTGAATCACAATTTAAGGGTAAAATTGTAAAAATATTTTATTAACTCTTCATTTTTCTCTCTTTAATATATTTTTAACTCCCAAACAAGGAGGAAGGAACTTCTCTCATTTTCCTCCTTTTTTTTTCCCTTCCTTTCCCTTGAATCTCTTTCCTTCCCTTCCCTTCCTAACTCCCAAACATAGCCTAAGTAAATTCCTTCAACACGTGCAAGTGGGAGAAGCATGGGGATTACTTTCAGCAATGCAGTTTGCAACTTCGTTGGGCTTGAAGGATATTATTTTTTAAATTGATTGTAAGCTGATTGTTGACAAAATTTGTAATACATACATGTGTTGATACTTGATATGTCTGAGGTAGGGTATTTAATTGAGGAGTGTAGGAAGGTATATTGGCCCACAATCCAACTTTTGTTACAGGATTTGTCCAGAGGTAAGTAAATGGAGTAGTTGATGAATTAGTAAGGGTAATTCTATTCTTTTTTAGTCTCTATTTTTAATCATGTAAACTTTTGTGTTGAGAATTTGATTAATAATAAAATGAGATAAATATTATTCAATAAAAAAAAAGTAAATTCCTTTAACATAACTAGAAACAATTAAATATTAAAGTGACTTTTATATATATTCAAGGATATTATAAAAAAAAAATAGAGTATAATAATATGATCATGAACAAGAATTGTGCTCGGCATCTATGAATACTTTTTATTTTTCAAACACGTTTCCTTATCCACTAATTATTTACAATGATATTATTGTATCACCGGCACTTAGGGGGGCTCTATTATATATATATAGTAATTCAACACATGCATGTTCATACTCTGTATATTGTAAGAGAACATAGTCTAAATTCCGAATCAATATGTAAAGCTATTACTAGGCACATGGGGAGTAATCAAATTGTGTTTACATTGATTCAATGTTGAAAACTTAGGAAACTTCCATTAGAGCTATTATCCATATAACAAGAATATTAATATAAGATGAATATATTAATATTTTTATGTCACACCAACAAAAAATGATTCGGATGATAAAGATTAAATTCATATCTGGAAAGAACGTATTTAGAATTCATTACTTAACATTTTAAATGATATTAACTTAATTATTTAAATATTTTGACATTAAATAAATTATCTATAGGATTAAGATTTACATTAAAACGATTCTTTCCTCAAACTATTATATATCGAAACAAAATTTATTTTCTTGTCACTTTTAGTTATTAAAGGATTTAGTTCAATGTCACAAATATTTAACTGATAGATTAATGTTAAATGAAATATTATAGTTATTTTTGTTGATTTTGATCTTTATTTTATAAAGACTTTGAACCCTAAATGAATCTTATTTGTATGAATGTAAAAGCTGCAGTATAATTGTTTTTCTAATGAATTTAATTTAGATATACTAATAGTATAAAGTTTTTTACACTTTTATTTTACTATAAATTATTATGTATAAGAAG
>PYAF01005740.1:1912016-1930761 GCA_007407185.1 Glycine tomentella
TAATAGTATAAAAGTTTTTTTACATTTTATTTTATTATAAATTATTATGTATAAGAAGATTTTTAATTTTTGTAACAACTATTTTAAAAATTATATTTAGGATAGTTTCTAATTGATTAACGGTATAAACTAATGATACACTCTCTATATTTATTATGTTGATTATTTGTGATAAATATTGAAAGAAAATACTAATAAATTGATGGTTAATTTTTTTTTTTTTTACTTTTACACAAATGAAAATATGTTTAATGGTAATATTAATATATTTTAATAACATCAAATAAATTTGAACCGATGCAAAATTTATATAATGATACAACTTATAGTAAATTTTAGAATATAATTATCTCTTGAAAATTTTTTTAACAATATAATAATATTTTAATAAAAAATATATTGTTAATTAGTGTAAAACATTATTATTGCTGAATTATTAGTTTGTTTATTGCTGAATTCTCCATTGTAGAATGCAATGTTCTTACGTTTCACATATTTTCAAAGCCTATTATTTAAGACATTATATTTATAGAATAAATTGATATAATATTTTTTCTTTATATCCCTTCATCACATTATTCATCTTAAAATATACCATATAAATATTTTTTTTCCTTTCTTATGAAAGGTTAAAGACATCACTCACTTGACGATTGTGCACGTGTCTTCACGTGTTCTGCAGGCCGTCCATACAAGAAAAAAATAGTTATTTTCCATATGAAGATCTATGTATTTTTTTAAATCCACATTTGAAAACGCCAGTCAAATATACGACATAAGAAAAACAATAACCTTGCATGCGTGCCTTACTCTTTTTTTTTTTTAATGCAATCTGCATATATTTGATTTGTTTATAATGATTTTCATTGATTAGTGAACATAAATTACTTGACTCACACTTTTAGTTTTTTGATTAAATTCTTAAAATTACTTTCTTTCCCTGGAAGATTATTGTAATGTAAAATTAATAATTGCGATTAATTTAAGTATATATCTTATTCCCTTCAATATAGAAGAATCAAATTCAAGCAATTTTAGATCCACTTAATGAATCTTAATATGAGTGTACAGTATCTAGGTATTGACCCAATTATCAATCGGGCTCGATAAGTGCTTCCAATCCCATCTCAGGTCAGACTTTGGTCTTCGGGCTGCATAAGAGAAGTAATAAGATTTGAACTGAACATAGTATCCAAAACTCTCATCACTAAACCAATTTTATTGGGTTTTAGTATTTTCTTAGAGTTAACAATGTTAATAAATTTATTTTGCTTTATAAATATATGCATACTCCATTTTTAAGCAATATATTTAACTTAGAAATAATTTTTTAAACTTAAAAAATATATAGTTATTAAAAAAAAAACTTTAGAATCAAATTTAATGTTCTTAATTTTGGTTCAACTTTAAAATAATTTTTAAATTAAAAAAATAAAGGTAAATGCTATGCTACCTTTATATCTCATATAACCAGCGATTGTTGGAAAGCAAAAATCATTCAGCCCAATTTTATAAATCATGCATTGGGCATATCCTTATTGCTGGATTGGGCCTATCCTTATTGCGAGCCTTGTAGTAAGAATGAGGTTCTAGGCTATGTGAGTCCAGCCCATTATTATTCACATTTACATTTTAAATTGTTCTTATCATAAAACAATATATATATATATATATATATATATATATATATATATATATACTCTTATTTTTGCCCAAGTGATATGGATACTGAACAACATGCTTAGCTATTTTTATGCTTAAAAAGGCATGTTCGTATTCACTGAACACCTTCTGCGAATCGTAAATTCGTTCGGAATCATATTAATATATCCATTAACTTTAGACACTTTTACTTTTCAACGGTACATAGATTTGGACTTTCTTTTAAATATGAAATTAAAGTTAAAAACTATTTAAATTCCAGGATTTAATTCTCTAAAAAGAAATTCCAGGATAAATTGTTTTTTCTTTCTAATCTATAGATTTAGACATATTTCATTAATAGATTATGGCTAAGTAATTTTGAACTAAGTTTTGTTTTTTTTTTCGACAGCAATTGAATTAAGTTGTTAGAAGGTAGTTATCATGTTAAACTTGTAAAAACGTGTTACTAATCTTTCACCGAATCACTCTGAATCAGACAATTTAAAAATAAAATCTTACCGTGATACCGGTACGGCTTTCACTTATATATATAGCTCTATTGGGTCTTGTTCTTCTTCCCTTATTTCAATGAATATTTTGTAAATCACATTCTGATTCTTGCACCATTTATAGAGAATCTTATTCAGTCACTCGGATTACTTCATGAAGAAAACCAAGCCTCAAGATCGCCCACCCTTATAGTGATCTTCTACATGTAATCGAACATTTGCATTAAGAAATTTTTATGATTTATAAATTCATAATTCTAGACTATTTACTAGAACCAGGTTCTTTCTAGAAGAAAAAATATAAGCTCGTTCCAGAAAACATAGTTCTACAGAAAAAAAAATCCTCAAATAAATGTGGTGAATAATGTATCCCAAAATATAATTATGTGATCTGAGATCATTAGAATATTGATTACCTAAGTAATAATAAATAAGCAATCTGACTTCACAAAATGACAAACAAGTACTATAGATCTTCCCAAGTTTTGATCTTTTCAACCAACCTGCATAAAATTGATGAGGTGGGGTAACCTCCACTTGTAATAATTGTAAGTTTCCTTTCAATATTATTCTTAGCCACAAAGTGGTATTTGTTTTTTATTTTTTTTGTGCGGGCAGGAGTGAAATGAATTTCCCAAACAACGATGTCTAAAAAGGCGTTTAAAAGAGAGAGTGGTAGAATGGCAAAAGAATTTCAAAACTTTGGCAAAGCCACCACCTTGACCATCCAGATACAATGGACACACAAAAAATTTCAATATTGGTCATTGGTTTCAATTGAAGAAACTTCTAATCGTCACGTGGCAACAGTGCTCTCGTGGGCCTAATCAGATTGTGCCTTTCCCCTGTTGGCACATTTTTTTCAACTATATATATATATACTGCAACCTTGCATTGTCCTACCTTACCATGCATGCAAAAACACAAAAATTAAAACCATACCAAATCAGTACCTTACCAAGTGTGCCAACCATGGATGAAGAAGGGTCAAGGGGGAGGGCCAAGGAGGACGCCGGAGATGTCCGGTATCGGGGGGTCCGGCGGCGGCCCTGGGGGAAGTTCGCGGCAGAGATTCGAGACTCGACGAGGCAGGGTCAGAGGGTGTGGCTGGGGACTTTCAACACGGCGGAGGAAGCGGCCAGAGCCTATGATAGAGCTGCTTATGGCATGAGAGGTCCATTTGCCATCCTTAACTTTCCTGATGAGTACCCTGTGACTGCTGGTGGTGCCACAAATGCTGCCACTTATTCTTCTGCTTCTTCATCATCATCATCATCCTCGGCCTCTTCTTCTAGGCATGCCAATGTGGAAGCTAGAGGAAGAAGTGAGCAAGGAAGAGAAGTGTTTGAGTTTGAGTACTTGGATGATAAGTTGTTGGAGGAGCTTCTTGATTGTGAGAACAAAAAGAAAAGAGGACCCTGAAAAGGAGAAATTGTTGTATGGTCAAGATTTTAGGTTATGTAGTTTTAGTGCATCTCCACGTGACACATCATTAACTATTTTTCATAAATTAAAAAACACAATTACGTGTCAAAGAGAGATGAATCGAAACTACATGATCTCGGACCATACAATAGTTTCTACCTTACAAGCTACTACTCCTGCAAGACAGTGTTACTAGTCCTAATAAGTTGCTATTATGCATGTCTGTCTTATATTTACTAAGTGGCATCATATGGTGATAAAGTATGTCGCCATCAAGTTTCTGAATGGGAAAATGCTTAATTACACAAATCTAACTGCACAAAATGAGGTGAATCCTTGTTTATTATTATACATGTCACGAATCTTTTTTTTTTTTTGGTATTTCCTGCAAAACAAACGTTCATATGGCAATGTTGTTCTAGATTTTGGTCTAAAAATTCATGTCGTTCCGTGACTGAGAAGCAGTTAAGGGTTTGTTGTACGTATATGTAGTGTCCCTGTCTTCGTAAGAAACTAAAAATTGTGTTTACTGGTCAAGAAGTGTCTCTGTCCCTCATGCATTAGCATTATGTTATCTTTTGTGTTGGCTCAATTCAATATAGGCTGTAAAAAGAC
This sequence comes from Glycine tomentella, assembly GCA_007407185.1. Lineage (NCBI taxonomy): Eukaryota > Viridiplantae > Streptophyta > Magnoliopsida > Fabales > Fabaceae > Glycine > Glycine tomentella. Next base: position 1,916,210 of record PYAF01005740.1, read on the forward strand.
TCTGTTTCCCCTGCACTTTAGATAATATCATTGCATACCTCCATATTCGGATTTCGGCACCGTGGTATATATGCTGATACAATTTTCGGCACTTGTTTCCGTAAGGTGTGTGTAGTTTACGGTTATATACGAGGCTACACTACTTTTTTCATGTTTTGATGTAACAAGATGCTCATGTTATTCTTATCCTTTGAACTTAACGTCCACTTTCAGAAGAAAAAAAACAAATATATTTGATAAACCTATTTTGAATGGGTGTCAATAATAAGTATATTTCATTTATATTTGGAGAAGCATAAAGGTAAGCAAAAAAAAAAAAAAAATCAAAACTAGAGAAGTACAATTATTATAGTTCCTGGTAACTTTTTTGTAAAGTTGGTGAATGTAATTTGGGTGAAATAATATAATTTGGAATCAATTATAATAAAGATCAGTTTCCACGTAGAATTAGAATTGTAAATTCACTTCTAGTCATGACAATTAAAATTGATTTAATATTATAATTTCTATATTTAGATTGTGAAAAAAGTACAAGATTATAATTGTAAGTTATATTTCAATTTTACTTTTATAGTTTTTTTTTTTTTTTTTGAAGGATAGTTATGAACGGTTATAACGAGACTGGTGATCATAACAATAGTTAGGGTGTGTTTGAATATTGATTTAATATTCTTGAAGGTGAATGACTATATAGACATGAGTTTACATTGAAAGTGTATTAAAAAATGAGAACAGGGACTGGAACGTCTCGAATGTGTAAACAAACACACTTAAAATTTAAACATGGTATATTTTTAAGTGTCAACTCGACACATAAAATAAAATGTACACTTGCACTTTATATGTCTTTAAATTTTTAATTACGTCTTTAATTTTTTTTTAATTGGATCACTAAACGTGTATTTGATTTTTTAACTATGTTTGATCTAATTAAAAAATAAATAGAAGTGCAAGACTCAATTTTTTTTAAAAAAAATAGTAACCTAATTAAATTTAATTTAGTAGCAGATTAATTAAACTTAAATACTATTCTCTTAAACAAGATTTTAAATTAAAAATATATAGATAAAAAATGTGTTTAAAAAAAACTTTACTCAAACTAATCAATCAATTTCATAAAAGTTAATTACCAACAAAACTTATAATATTTCGTCTCAATATTAATATCATTGGAAACAAAAACCAAAAAGCTTCTATCAATTTTACAATCAGGTTCATTTTATATTTTCCTGCACTGCAACATTATTCATGTTTCTCTCTCTATCTCATTGAATTTAATTTTTGTCTGTACCGACAGATTAATTTGTACTGGTGATGAGTGATGACCATGACACATTGACACCTTCACCAATGAGTTCTCCTCCACCACCATCTTCTTTTGGCCACCACACTTACTCCTTGAATGCCTCTGCAGAATTCTAAACACCGTCGTCTTTGGTGGGACCACTGCTTCCCCTCTGCTTTCATTGCATCATGTTTTTTGAAGTGAAGTTTCAGCATTCTTCTGCATACAACCTCCGACAAAAAGGTCCAGAACTTATTGCAAGAATATTGTTGATTCCATTCCATCGTTTGACAAATCAACATTGAACAAATGTTGGGTTAATTCCACTTAACGCTTTGTACGCAATATTTGCAAAATAGTGGCTAACTGGGTTTTTTTCCTCAAGTGGGAGTATGTTTTTTATTTAGGAAATGGGAGTAGCATTTAAAAAAATTATGATTAGGTAAGTCATGTAGCATGATTCTTTTTTAAAAATAAAAAAAATAAAAGTTGATCATTATTTTAATTGTTAACACTTTTTTGACAAAATATTGTGGTTGTAAAGATAAAAAATAAAAAATCACAAAATTTTGTTGAAAAATTATTAGTGACCAAATTTTTAATTACCAATATTAAAAAAAAAAAGAGTACTTAGTATAACTTGCTCCAAATGGTATTTTTTTTAAATGTTATTCCCATTTAATAAAAAAAAAATACCCCTAATGATGAAAAGACCGGTTAACTGGCTATGGCCGTTTTTAAAGATAATAATTTTTAAATTTTAAGTCGATTTTACAATGAATTTACTCAAATTCATAAAACATATATCATGAGAATTACTATTTTCTAACGTGAAAGGGGAAAAAAAAATATATAATCACTCTCAAGTCTCAATCTTCTCATTAAAATATCAGCGATGTTATACGGTTCGAATGGTGTTTGCACGAAACAGTATGAATACAACCCTTCTTTTATTTAATAATAAAAACTAAAATCATGTCGTTGGGTGTTGTCTTAACTAACTAGCTTGTATGTTAATTGATATTGATGTGTAAACGTATTAATTATATGAAATGTTGATACAATAGGTAACTTTTACGAAAATACATCATTGACAGTCCCTATTGGGCAGCCAGCATCCATCTTTGAAATATTTATGTGTTTAATTAGTTGAATACGACATTGGTAGCAACATGTGCCACATAAATCATTCAACTTCAATGACAATGCTCTCTATGTTTTAGACTCTTCCCCATATTATCAATAACTGAATGCGTTACCTACTACTTGTGCGAAAAATAGATTGTGAACCTCAAATTGTTCAAATTAGCAATGCTGGATGAATTGATTTTTTTATACACCCTTGGGATATACAATGTACAAACACGCATTTAAATTTATGACAATGATGATTAATTATTTGAAAAGGAATGAATATTTTTTAATATACTTTTATAAAAAATTATACTTTGATTTTATTAAACAACATGCACATTTTTTAGAGTGTAGATCCACTGGAATAAATAGAGCAGTATTTGAAACAATAACTTATTTATTGGTCAATATGAGATTTAAATTGTGGATCTTACCACACGCTGTGTATCTTTGCTGTAAAATAATACATCCACTCTTTCCCTTGTGTCCCAAGAGAAACCATTTTACGTCAATTTAATATTCCCAGCAACCCTTTCCAATTTACACACAAGGAAAATATTATATAGCAGTAGGAACAAAAGGGTCAGCGTGTATGATAGGTAATAGGAAATTTAAAAGTAAAAAAAAAAAAAAAAACTGGAAATATGTCAAATAGGATATGCGTGTAGAACGGGTAACAAGAAATCAGAAATAAGTCAAACAGAAAAAAAAGATTTAACAAAGATGGACACGGTGCAACATATATAAATTTGACCTCAAAATTTAACCTTGAAATATTACAGTACAAATTTATAGTGAAACAAATAAATATGACAATATAACATGATAATATAATAAAATTAAAACCACAATAAAAAGTGACGAAACAAATTGCATTTCACTCTTTCGAGTATATTATAGAGAATAAAATCTGGTGTGATAAGATCTCCGGTTTAAATCTTATATTGATTAATAAATAAGATATTGCTTTAAATATTGTTCTATTTTACTTCAGTGGATCTTCACTCTATATTTTATTATTGAGACCACGGTAGAATTTTATTAGTCACAAAAATAAAAATGTCAAAAAATATGAGATAAAAATTATATATATATATGATTTTATATAATAGGTTAAAATATATTTTTTATTCTCTTATTTTGTCAAATCCGTAATTTTAGACTTTTCATTCTTTAACGAGACATTCATCTCTCATTTTTTTAAAAGAAAAATCACTATTTTAATCCTCTATTTTTAATTTAGTCAATTTGTTTTTCACTTTAAAAAAATCAAAATTTTAATTTTTGTGACTAATTTCAAATATCAATGTAATTTGTAAAATTTGATTGACTTTTATTATCCATATATGACAATTTTTTTAACTATTTAATTTCTAGAAAACTTAATTTATTAAGAAGTATATTGTCAATTATGAAATTGATAAATGGAATTAAAATCACAATTTTTTTAAAAAGTGAATGATGAAATATCTCAATTAAAAAATAAGAGAATTAAAATAATAAATATTTTAAAAGTAAAAGACAAAATATCACAATTAAAAAAATAAAAGAATAAAATTGTGGATTTAAAAAAATTCATTTTAGCCTATATAATAATATGATAATATATAACACTAATTATTTTTTCGTGATTTTTAAATTCATAAATACACGCTAGCAATACGTGAGGGAAGTGCATTAATATCCCACTTCAGAATAGGTACTTATGTCTTTTACATGAGCAAGATAGCCACTAATTTTAAGTCAGAGAAAAGCATTAAGCAGATCATGTGATAATGATTGTCGCTAAATATTTTGGCAAAATTGCAGCATAACCTATCATTTATAAAATAAAATAAAAATTGAACGGCTATATCATTTATAAACTATTAAAATAACTGATTTTAGAAATCTATTGACGCAATAATAATTAAAAAAAAAAAAAGACATCTATTGAGCTTCACGGCTCAATACTTTAGACTCTTGAAAGTGACCATAACGTGGGTGATACGAGACTTCAATAGAAAATTAAGAATGGAACGTAAGCTAGAAAAAATAATGAAAATGAATATGAAACCCAAAATCATGAACAAATAGGTAATGGACAAAAGTGACTAAAGATATATTAAATAAAAATAAATTAAATAACATATTGATTTACATGTGTTTTTAATTCTTGTAATATATTTATTTTTTAATTTTAATTTTTGTAAAATTATTTTAATGATTCAAATTTTTGCAACAAAACTCAAAATTTAGAAGACCAAAATTATAAAACTACATAAAAAGTAAAATTAAGCTTATTTATTTCATCTCTCAGGTAACTCTCGTCTCCTAGAGGCCTAGACTCAGCTTTTTCTTGTTTCACCTTTCCAAATTAGGCACCAACAAGTATATAATGCTTAAGCCTATTAATTTCCTTTCTCTTCCTAACAGCTAGTTTTCTTTTTTTGTCTTAATCATATATAAATGGTGCATTGGTGCTTTTGCTCCTGTGGCGTTGACCTTTAATTCGTCACTGTACGTACGTGTACCCGCAAGCTGAGGCCTGTCACTGCCTACCCCACATGTTGGAAGCATGTGTGATAGCATTGAGTTGGAGGGAAAATATATAGCCTATGAACTATGAAGCAAGAACAAATATCATATAACCATGAAATATGAGAGTTATAAAGTTAGATAGTTAAATATTTTTTAATAACATTTTAATGAAAAATTAACAATTAATACTTATCGATAGAAAAATCTAATAAAATGTGATATAAATAGTTAGTACTTTGAATCCTTTTAAGTACAAGTCAATATTTAATTCCTGGCTATCTGATTGTGTTTCGTAACTATATTCTACTTTCTTAAAAAACTATCACATGACTTTCAATTAATTATAGAAATGTCTTATTTAATTTTAAAAGAAAAAAAAATGAACAAGGAGATAGCTAAAAATGGACCAACCACAATAGAGTTCAAGACACATACACGGACAACTTCCAAAAGTATAAGATGTATAAGCACATGCACGTGTTCTATTTTATTATAATGAGAATTTTTTTAATGATGTAATTATATATTTTTGGCCAATATTCATTTTATTTCAATCTAATTTTAATTAATTTTTTTAATATTTAGCTGTGTAGTTAATTTTTTTAAGATATAGTTAAAATGTGTTGTTTCGGATTGACAATAATAACAAATTTTGAATATATATATATATATATATAAGTAACATTATTTTTATTCAACTTTAATATTAACCATTTAAATATAATTATATATGCTTAAAATTTATTAATTTTATAATAACAAGTAAAAATAACTCTCATGAATTAATATGCATTGCTACACACACATGTATATGGAGAGAGATGGTTTTTTTTATATAAATGGGAATGATAAAAAAAAAAACAGATGCAAACAAAATCAAAGACAAAACTATATAAATTAACAGAACTGCTGTTTATTAAGAAAATAATGAAAGAGAGGCAACCAGTGAAATTTGTTTTGATGAAAATACAAGGGAGTCGGTGGAATAAATTAATGGATTGTTATCTTATAAAGATAGATATGATTTTAAAGATAATTTATTTTGATGAAAAATCAACAAATTTACGTTATCACATAAAATTATAAATAATTGTTGATATGACTTTAAAGATAATTATTATAAAAGTTAATAATTTATCATATATAATAATCTTTAATTAAATAATAGTATAAAATTATTTTATATTGATAGTTGTACTTAATTTAACTATATCTATTTAAAAAAAAATCTATAAAACGAGTTGAGCTACATCTTTTGGAGAGACATACACTCGAACAAGATTTATTGCAGAATTGGGACCGAACAGACTAGCCATTGCAGAAACAAGTGTATTGGGAAATAGTAAGCATTCCCTTTTGATGCGTTACCAAGAAGGAAGGAGACACTCTTAATGCGTCTTTGTTTCAACGTACGTCTCCAAGGTACTTTATATGGAAGGAAATTTGAAAGAACGTAGAAGCTAAACCAAACATGATTTACTGATGATTTCAAGTGGAGGCATTTGTATCCTACACTTCCACCATACCTTCTATTATATTTTGCAAAGTTCATTCTAAAATATAAATTTAGATTTTAAAACATAATAAGAGGTGCAGACAAACATTTAACTGTTGACGGCCGATGGGCCTTGAAATCACTGTCTCATGTATCCAATGGGCCGCTGTTAAATAAAACCCAGCAGTTGGTCACTGGCTATAGGAGGTACACCTACTAATAATATGGGCTGATTGTCATATTTTGCATCTCTAGATGGAGCGGGCCTAAGAGAATTCAGGCATTCGAGACACCTCACAAATTGTTTTTGGGAACTATTGGCACTATCAACTTTTGCTAATGGTACTATTTATGTGGATGCTTTTTACTCATATTCCAAAACTGTTCTGTTAAAAATTACACAACGAAAACATGTTTTCGTTGTATATCGGTAGTTACAAAATGGAAACGTGTTTCCATTGTGTTTTTTCTGCCATCTCCATTTTCTAAAAGGAAATATATTTTCATTGTGTAACTACCAATATACAACAAAAATGTGTTTTCGTTGTTATTTTTTTATGCACTTTACAAAATGGAAACACATTTATGTTGTATACCTGCACAATGGAAGCACATATCCATTTTGTAAATTATTTTGCAAAAGAAAATAATAATGAAAACATATTTCTGTTGTGTAAAAAAATAATTTACCATCTTGAGTGGTCTAAGGGAGACAAGAGATAAGAGGTGGAGAAATGAGAGAGGAAGGAAGGAGGAATGGTGTGTTATGAAAGAGGAAGGGGAAAGTGAGAGAGGAAGGGAGAAGGGTTGTGGGTATAGGAAAAGAGAGAAGGATAAAATGGTCAAATTGTTATGATCGGTAATACAAATAGCAATTTTAGGTAGTGAGAATAATTATTCCCATTTTTTATTAACAAATATTAATTATTGTTAACAAATAACTTGAATCCAGCACGTATCCCTCCCTTTCTCTTACTTTGTATGCTTAGTAATTTTTATTTATTTTTTGACTTGACTATATACTTTGAGTGGTATAGGAAGTGGCTAGCTTCATGTGTTTGCTGTGGCTTTTCGGAAAGTATTTGGCACTGCCGAAAAAAATGGATTTTTGAAAACGCCAAGTGGGTGCTGTTTCTTATAAGCATTAAGCAATAAGCACCACGAGTTGTTAACGGAAAGGCAATCTCCTGTCATGGGGTCTCCAAGTGGCAAATTTAAAAACAAATAATTATGATGGGTCAGTTCAAACCCTCAAGAAAAGAGCAGCTTCTGGTGGGGTCTCTAAAGACCATTGTGGCAATGTGATTTTCTCATTTGCTACTAATCTTGGGTTTTGCTCTCTTGTCTTTTCTGAACTTTGACCAATTTTCTTTGCTATTGAGCTAGTTTAATTGGAATCAATCGTACTCTCAGATTGCTACAAATCTTATCTCAGCAATGGATGTTCTGCCTATAATCTATGTTTTAATCTTATTCAGAATATTTATTATGGTATTTATTTGGAGGGACACTATACAGTGTTCACATTTTTGTGAGAAGCTAACCAAGTAATAGACATACATGCTTGTTAATTATGATTAAAAATCAGAAGAATAATAAGTGTATATTTTTTACCCAATATATCAGAATTAAAACTTAATTATACAACTATTAAATGTGTAAGATTATTCTAATTTAATCAGTAGTTTTGACTTTAAATCTTAGATATAAATATTTATATAGAAAAAGAAGTTTTATATTTATATATGCATGGTTTGAAAAGAAATTGATTATCTATAATTGACAATTCAAACTAAAACTCTTCCAATAAAATAATATATGCATATGTAACGTATATGCCTACATCACATAAAAGCAATATAGCCTGTAAAGGGATTGTTTTGGTGTAAAAGTGCTTAACCCTTTGGTAAAATGTCTCCTGCGAAATAATCATATGATGTGGTCAAATATTTAATGTAGCCAGCCAATTGCAGCACCTTTCAAAGTTTGAATTGGGTATCCGTCAGTTTGTCTTCTTAATTTATATGACCACAAAAAATTAGTTTCTATTTTATCCATTACTTCCTAACCCATTTTGGGGGTAGGTTGAGTTAATATATGTTTACTAATCATATAATATCAATTGCTAATGGAATAAAATGGTATTTATATATACATAAAGAATATATCAATATCTCTACTTATTATTTATATATTTAATTTTTTCTATATTTTTCTTCTCTAATCATTTCTCATCACTCACAATTTTTTTTACTTCTCATTTTTTTATATATCTTTCTTTCCTCTACAACATCAATTTAAAATGGAGTATTCACTCATTATTTTCCTAATTAATTAAGGATATCATTGTTCCGTACCATAAATCCATTTAATAATTCCATTTAACTGATGGCTAACTAATTACCAAATTTTGCCCCTTTCGGTCTCTGATAAAATATACGTTACCAAGTCCCGACAATTTTTTTTTTTTAAGGAGACAAAAGTTGAATTTGGGATCTGCTTGAAATAAAATATTCATTTGCTAAATTATTAGAATATGTTCAGAATTCTTTGTTGAGCTGAGTAGCTCTAGCTTGTGAGTGAAGGTCATGGAAAAGTCGGATTTTTTTTTTGCAAATAATGTATATGAATACTATATATGCATATAGATTGTTCTGTTCAGAGTGCTTTTTTGTATAATACCATGGAAAGTACGCGTATAATACAAAGAATTCAAAGGTAATTAAGGGATGCATGTCAAAACTATTATTAGATTGTAATTTAAGTATTAAAAAAAATTATAACTTGGCTTTCTCATCACTTCAAGACATATCTCATGTAAAACAAGGGAAATTATTTTAGTAGTACGTATACGTAGTAGTATAGCAATGAGAAGAATGGTGTGGCACAAGAAACGATTGTAAAGATAGCGCTTATTATTATATTAAAAATGAGTAGATCGAAAAATTATGTAGTGTAAGGGTGAGAGTGACTGGGAATTATTATTTTTTTATCTAATTCTTCCTCTTCATAATTTAGCTTCCCTCTATTAAGATAATTAAGTTCTTAACTAATGAATAAGTTAACAAAATAACTTTAGCATATCTTAATAGTTGACCATGTTATGAATTTAAATAGGACAAAACAACTTATCCTATCTTCTCTTTCTCATCTTAACGACCACCACATATATAGGTGCTTAAGGATTCTAGGCATATAAAATATTTTAGAAGTAACTTCATCAAAGAATATGAATACCAAAATAGGCACAAGTTTCAAGTTTGACACATGAAGATATACTTGACTGAGCCTTTGACTTGTTTCTATAAATAAGGATAATACGGATATGAATTTGAATGCAAGTTGGGGATCACAGAATTCAAGATATAATGTTGATGTCAATTTTTATTTTTATTTTGTTTATTTAAATCAGAGAAGCCACTATTTAATCGTATATATAATACTTTTAGTATAGTTTGTGGAGTCTCGTCAATCTGTGGAAGCATAAAGTTGTCTCCACCCCAATCAGATACACCTTCACAAAAAAGTGTTGTGAATAAAAACATATATAATTCTGAAGTTGCTAATGGATCCAACTATACATGCACAGTGTCCGAAAATCTACGATTCTCGGTGACAGTGGGAAAATGTATGAAATAAGACATTGCCTAGTTGCACCGGTGCCGTTGACGAGAAAGATTTGTACCCTCCCCACAAATAGTATGCTCGTGGCAAAACATAGACATAGTCGAAGAATCGAATTTATACACACTTTCTATTTGAATAGAGAGAACCTTCTTGGAAACAAATCTTGGTCAATGTAACGTTCCTAGATTGAGATAAAGAACAAATCATTATTTTCCTTAGAGATGTGACACATTTCCCCTCACACGGACTATTTAGTATTTATATATAAGCATCATCTAGGCCATCACAAACCTCACGGTAGTAATTAACACTAACAAAAATCAAGCTAGGTCAAAAGCTTCAAAGAAAGACACAATTAGGTCCAAGCAGAAGAAGGGCATGGAGGAGCACCAGAAGGGGAAGCTGCAGGGCAAGGAGGAGGTGCGGTTCCGCGGCGTGAGGCGGCGGCCGTGGGGGAAGTACGCGGCGGAGATAAGGGATCCATCGAAGCAAGGGTCGAGGCTGTGGTTGGGGACATTTGACACTGCTGAAGAAGCTGCTAGAGCTTATGATCGTGCAGCTTTTAACCTAAGGGGTCATCTTGCGATTCTGAATTTTCCTAGTGAGTACTATTCTCAGATAAGGGGTTCACCACCATATCCGCCACATTTAGCAACACCCTCTTCCTCTTCTCATGCCATTGGAAGCACTTCTTCTGGTGCACAACAAAGGCATGTTTTTGAGATTCCGTGTTTGGATGATAAGGTGTTGGAGGATCTTCTTGGTCAATCAGAGGAACACAGGAAGAAAAAGAAGGGAGATTGAATAGTACAATACTTGATCATAATTTCTCTGCTCTATCTTTTTCCCTTGCTTTCTTCTTAACTACTATATATATACTATACTAATAACTGAACTGAATCTCTGTCCCTTCAGATCTAGAAACAAGAAAATATATAATTAACCTTCAGTATCTGTGTTTGTACAAGTTACTGTCGGTGGATGAAAAGAATTGTTATAATAAATTACTCTAGTCTAACTAATTACGTAGTGACTTTTTGTTCAGCTCAATTGATCTTGGGGCCATATGTATGTGCCAGTATTGTACGGAATAATTATATTATAATTATATGGTTTTTATCTATAAAAGAACATATTGCACTACGGTAATTGATTGCTTCAGTGATGGATTCAGATGAAAGGGATTGATTTTTTTTTTATATAAAAAAAGTTGATCTTGAGAGTTTTTTTTTGCAGGCAATTAAATTTTAAAACCAAATTGTATCCATCACAATTATAATTTAACATTAGATTCTCATACTTATTCAGATGACACTTTAATCTAAAATTTTTAAGATTAAGTTCATGAGTTTTATCTTCATTTATATAACTCTTAATTTTTTATTTTTATTTTATATGAGACTTCACCTCACACTTATATTTAATATATTATTCAAAATTTTATGTAAATTGATTTTGTATTTTTGTGAGATTACATGACCCTGTGTGTGTTTTTAATGTCATTTCGTCTATTGAGTATTTGTTACAAATACTTAAGGCTTAATTATCATACCCTAATTTTTATTTGGTGAATATTATCGTTCCCTAATGTTGCAACCATGTACTCGATTCAAACAAATATTGAATTAACAATGAGTTCATGATGGAGGTTAGGGGATGTACAGGTTTTCTATTGTTGTTTTCCTCGATTTTATTAGATTTTCACCTGACTTGTTGAAGATTTTCCAATGTTTTCAGCTCCCCTCGCAACCCAACAATACAAGTATATAACTTAATTTGTCTTGTCTTAACTATATCTCATTTTTTTTCTAAGTGACCTCACATCTTTTATCCAAATATACATTATAATTGACTCAGCTGCTAATAAATTTATTTGCATTAATAATTAACATATCCTTACTAGTTTAACACTTAACCTTTCTTATCGCGAGGTGAAACAAAGTTTTATAATTGTAATTAATTACTATATACTTGGATGTAGACGATTTGGGTGCGAATTTTAATTATTTTTTAAAGGAGTCAAGAGTTTAATATAAATCCCTAAGGATGTAAGGCAGGATCAAGTTAGAAAAAAAATTCGCTCCAATGCACAGCCTACGAACATTTCTTAGCTTATATGATTTTTTTACTTCAGAGTTGGGATATGATGCTCTTTAATTTGGGACTTTAAATTTTCTTGATGATTTATGTATCATTATTTCATTATAAACTTTATCTTAACTATATTTTTCTCTCTTTAATTAAGTGTTAAATAGCATAATGGGTATTTATATATAATATTTTTTCTTAGGTTTTTATGCATCGTTAAATACAAAATATGTGTGGTGATTCACACAGTTTATTTTTGTTTCCAGTTAAAAAAAATTATTTTTGTTTAACAATTGAATCAACAGTCGGTCAGGTACTAGATTTAATATTGTTTAACTCAATCAAACCCAAACAGCCAAACTAATCCAATTGTTATAAGTTTACTTTAAAATGTTTAGAATAAGATATCATTTAGTTTTTAGATAAAGAAATTAATATTGGATTTAATATTTCTTACATAACACCTTAAATAACAATTTACAAAATGTATTTTTTATCAAAGCAATCATTAAATTTAAATTTTTGGAAAAATAAATTAATAAGCTTACAAAATTCATGTAATCTAAAATTTAACTGTTATTTCGTCGTATTCCTTTATCTTAGTGAGCATCATTATACTTGAATGTGTGTGTAAATTAAAATAAATTATTGTTGATGTTAATGTGTAGGTGTGTGTGCATGTGTGTGTAAATTAAAATAAATTATTGTTGATGTTAATGTGTAGGTTCTGTGTTTTGGGGTTGGTGGAGCTTAGGTGCCAACATAGTTAGAAATTAAGAATATAAACTTCATTTTACCTCTCTTTTTTTGTGCTAAAAAAAGTGTAGGAAGGTGGTAGCAGGAAAAGGAAATGTAGTGACATGGACCGAGAGTTGTAAGGTCAGAATATTAGTGGGGTGCTTAGTTGATAGAGTAGATAGTTCCTAATTTATCGAACACAAATGCTAGTAATACTTTTTTATATTTTCTTTTAAAAATGATTGCAAATTATTAAATTTGATGAGTCTCACATTTAATTTAATATAATAATTTTATTTTTCAGTTTAAAAGTAAGACTCATCAAAGTTAATAAATTTTAATAAATTTTAATCAATCACCTAAAAAATATTATGATTTATCTACTTAATTGATTGTATATAGACACATCTTGTATTTTAATGTACAATTCTTGATAAAATTCTTTTTTGCTGTAAAAAATGAATATCTAAATTATTTAAAGTTTAATATGCATAATCATCAAGATAATATATCAAAATTTTTTATCAATGGAGGAACAATATCATATTTTTGTTCAATAAAATACCAAAGTGGATGACATATATTAATATCATATAATTCAATAGTTGATGTACCAAAAAATCATATAATTCAATATAGCTTTTTTTAATATATGATTCAAGGTTGAATTATATATATATATATATATATATATATATATATATATATTGACACTTGAGTGAGATATTATTAAAAATCAATCAATTTAATTCGTTTTTTTTGTTCAAAACTGACCTAACTCGTAACTACTACTTGTGCAAAGAATACCGAATATTTCATGATCTTAGTTTTTTTATAGATGAATTTTTTTATATTTTTATATAGTCAGTTTTTATTCCAACTTTACCATGGGAAGTGTTGGACTCTCTTTATTCTTGTTGCCAACATTTTTCCATTAAATGGGTTATTTAATAAAACTTTCCATTTTTACTAAAAAGAACAAAGATAAAGAGATTGCCTTGATTCTTTACTCAAATCCATTGAAAGAAACGACGTCAAAAATAGCTGATATGTTTTTTTATAAAGAAAATCTTAATGAGGCTATTTTCTTAGACTATAATTAAAACTTGCAAATTCGTTTTTTTAAGACCATATGGAACGTAAATTTAACCCTTAACTTTTTCTTAGTGAAAACAATATTTAAAACTTAAAGAGGCTTTAAAGTCAAAGTACTTGGTTAATTGTTTGGAAAAGCAAGTTAAAGAATACTCATGTTTATGAGCATGATGGAAAAACTTTTTGGTAGAAAAACTAGATGTAATCTTGGGTTAGAACAAATCAGTACAAAATATATATAATATTTCAAAATTTTAATATTATTATTAGTATTAGTATTCTAACAAATATAAATGCAACAAAAAAATATACAAGTTCTAAAAATATTTAAATAGTATTTATCTAATGAATTTTTTTAAAAAATAATAATAATATTTAAATTTTAGATGTCAAACTTTTTATAAATATATGTACGATAATATATTGAATGATCTTATATATAATATATTATTGAATATACATATTATATATATATATATATAATATTCAATTTATCTAAAAAATTTACATACATGATCATCAAGATGAATTTATATGATTCAACAAGTGGATTCACAAATTTTACATTTT
>PYAF01005740.1:1930861-1945355 GCA_007407185.1 Glycine tomentella
AAATAAAAATATACAAAAATATAAAAATATTAAATAAAATAATATACAAACTATAGAAATTATTAGATTAAATAATATAAAAAATATATTAAATAAAATTAAAAATGAAAACAAACTAAGTTCCTTAATAATTAGTTTTAAAAAATTATTTACGACTTTAAAATTGTAAATAATGTACAATTTCAAAAATAAAAAAAAATTAAAATATTTAATACTTCAAAATCGTATTAAAAAAATAGAAATAGTAAATCTTTTTATGATTTTAGTAAGAACAAAAAATCATAAAAATGTGTACGACTTTGTACTCAAAATTAGTAGAATATTTTATGACTTATCAATTTCTGGATATTAATTTAAATTTTACACCCATCCCATTTGGTCATTTAGGAAAAAAAAATTATACTCTTTTAACCATTTAGCCATAGAACACATTCTTCAAAACTTTTCAAGTGTAGTCGTGTAGGAGTCGATGGAAAATAAAATGTATAAAATACGCTTGAGTAATTTTTTTAACGTTTTAAGTTGTGTTATTTGGATTTCTAAAAATAATATATCAAATAAAAAATCAATTTCTTTACAAAGTTTTAAACACATTTTCAATTGAATTTTATTGATTAAAATATATTTATTCATTTTGAAATTGACAAAGTTTAAATTTTGCCCATGTAATTATTTTTTGTCCAATTTTTATTCTGATAAAATTATAATATGCCACTTTTAAACAATGTTCGGCTATAATTTATGATGATGGTTTTTATATTGATTATGCATATAATTAATGTAAATGTAATATTTTTTATATCAATTTTGTATATAACTAATGTAAAAAATATTTTACATGTTTAGATATCAGAATTTTATTCTGAACCAAAAAAATAATAAATTATAATTTTATAAGAATAAAATTTGAAAAAATTACAAAAATAAAATCCGAACTTTATAAATTTTATAAAGATGAAAAATATATTTTAATTAATTTTATTTATCCATGTTATTTGATGTAAATGTTTGGAAGACATATAGCCATATAGGATGATCCAATTCAAACTCAAAATTAGGAGGGGCGTGTTTACAAATAAGAACAAACTGGGCCATAAATAAACTCATATTCACATAGACTACAATATAATACAAAAATGAAAATAGAAAGAAAGCAAAAAACTGAAGCCCATTTACATTTGGGCCATTATAAACTCTAATGGGGCTTAATGAAAATGGTTCTGCTATTTATTTACACCTCCCAATTTACAAAGTACACCTTTCTCAATTTTTATTACCAAAATTTCCTGTTGTATAAAAATAATAAAAATCCTATTTTTGTATTCAGCTTCATTATTCTTTATATCTTATTTTTTCACTCCATCTCCAATATTCTTTGAACCCTAATTTTGTATTCCATCTTCATTATTCTTTAAATCCTAATTTTGCACATGATGTTTTTTTATTCCTTAATCCATTTGCATGTATTTTTCCTCTCTTTTCTTTTCTATAAAAAAATAATAAAATGATTAATATATTTAAGTTCGTAAATTATATTTTAAAAAATACAGGGTGTTACAAACATCATAGATATAATGTGTAAATTTTTTATCAATAAAGGATAGCGGTATAAGAATAAACTTAATAAAATCTTCAAAAAAAATAGTTTCAAAATTGTCATCCATTATTTTATGGCAAGCTCTGATTTTTTTTTTCAATTAGTTATTCAATCTTTTAGCGAAAGTCATGTTTTCTTATTTACAATGATCAATTTTGTAGCACTTCATCAAAGCTAAAACATCAATCTTGTTTGGCTTTCCTGAACCAGCTGAAGCGGAAGCATGAAGTCTCTTAGATGTGTTATCATGGCTAAAGGAGCAGAATTTGCAAGATCTGGACATTGAAATGGATGCTAAAGTGGTCGTGGATGAAATAAACAGCAACTCCAATGGAGTTTCAATTCAGACCTACAAGTTCTCATTAATAATTGTAGGAATCTAAACTTTTCTTTTTCTTTTTTTTTCCAACTCAGTTGTGAATTTTGTACGACAACAAACAAATAATGTCAAAGTATTCAATCAAGTTCCACGTTATATTTCCTCTATCATTATGAATGAAATACCTTCCTAATTAAAATAATGATCATTTTCAGTCTTATATATATATGTTCAAGTTATGATGTCCATCTACCTAACAAATTGCCATTTCTTTGCCAAGATCAACTATTGCGGATGAGAACAAATTTTTTAAAAATACATATAAATGAACCCCAATCAATGCCTAAACGTAGGTTCATTGAGCCTAGCCATGGTAATCAAATAGTGCGCACGAGATATATGATTGATGAAGCAACATTTTTACCCATTATAAAAATCTGGTTCTAGGCACATTTTTAATATGGATGCAAATTAAAGCCTAGTAGCATCACACAGAAAATTCATAGAGTATTTATATTATGAATTTAATGTATTCATGGTCTAAAATAATTTTGTATCATTATCTAATTATAAATCATTGTTAGTATGACTTTTAAAATAATTAATATAAAAATTAATAATCTTATCATAATGGTGTAAATTTATATATATATATATATATATATATATATAATTTTTTTCTCTAATATTATATAGAAAACAAAATGGCCCAATTGATCAAAATTAATTATTGTTTGACTTCACTAAGTTAATAATTTTAGCATTTGTCCCTTTGCATTTTATTGCAATCTATATTTAATATATATTGAACAGTCTTAATTTGATAGATAGGTTGCACACGGATTCATGCACCAATTACATCTTCAATAGAAACAAATTTAATTGAATTTTTTAATGGCTGTGGTGCAAAGATTATCTTATCATCCACTTTAGAAAAAAAAAGATTATCTTATCATTCCCTGAAATTAAAAAATTTCATTTTCAGTTAATCCGTTTGAGATTTGCTTTAATGTATGTGGCGCTGCAAAAGCGACAGATTTAATTCTTTGTTTATTGTGCCGAACGAATTTAATAGCATTTCTGAAAAAAAAAAAAAATCTACATCACATTTTAGCTCCGATAAGTCACCTGATTTTATTTGCTGTCAAAACGTATTTTATCAAACATGTAAATTTATTTTTGGCTAAATTGCAATTTTAGTATCATGTAATTTTAAATTTTAAATTTTGATTTTTTTATTTCTAAATTAAGATATTTAGTCTCTTTATTTAAAAAAAAACAATTTTAATTTATTCACAATTAAAAATAATTTTATATCACAATTTAATTATTCATTATTAATTAATCTACAATACAATTCATGTGGTCAAAGATATTCATTTATTGTGAATTTTAACTACAATATAATTATTATGTTAAAAATATTTACTTATCATAAATTTTAATTATATAAAACCATTTATCTTGTGTTTTTTTTTTCATATTGTAGAAATGTCTACTTTCAGGTGTTTTTCGAAAACAATTTTTTTTTCTTTAGATATTGGCATCTACATTATATTTTATTTATTTTCTTTTCATTTCTCTTGGTTATCATATAAACCATGTTTTTAACTAATTTTGTTTTTAAGCCAATGTGAGTTGATGTAAGTGGTTAAGGATATACAATTAATTATCATTCTCCCTATGAATGTAAGTTCAATTCCCCTTGATATCGCTAAAGTGTTGTTTAGTGGGCAATTCTCTTTAGAGAGATTCTTAAACATCGAGAAATAAATTGAGTATTTATGATGAAATAACATTGCTTATGATTAAGGATGGACGAACACAAAGTTTAATATTTTTGTGAGAAGCTTCAATCTGCTACTTTTTTTGAACGTTCATTTGAAAGTTTTTCAACAAAAAAACAAACATACACTTAATTATTTGAGTAGATATTTACTTGCAACCTCGATCAACATGCCATTGCCACCTAATTAATAGTATTGGGAGTACTTTTTTGGTACATCGTAGTATTGAGGAGTTTAAACAGACTTATAAATACTTTGACTTCAATATCAAATTTACATATATTCATTTCCATTTTTTCCTCTTAATTATGTTTTTTTCTCTAACTTGAAGGATGAGGGTATATATGTATATATTATGCCTCTGATGTACTACCGTGTTAGGTTGTCTGGATATGGATACGATACTGATACCAGGTACAGGTATTGGTATACGAGATATGGATTTTTTTTTCAAAAAATTCAAAGTACGAGTATGTTAATATAAACTTAAAAGATACACTCATAACTAACATGTATAGAAAAATAGAATCACATATAAATATAACTACATTGTATATATGATAAAAAAGCATAATTTATAACTTAAAAGAAAATTAAATTCTATAGAGGAAAAAGCTATAATAAAAAATCATATAAAGGATCAAACAATCAATATATATCATAATATTTAAGTATATATAGCTGTAAAAAAAAAAAAAAAAAACTTAAGTATAACTATGATATCACATTTTCAACCTCATCATTTCCTTGTCCATTATATTTAAGGAAAAATTTTCACATTATCTTATGTAAATCTATATCTTTTCCTTTGATTTTATTTTCACCAATCAGATTTTATTTTCGAAAATAAAAAATTAATGTTTTCATTCTTAATTGATTTAAATTAAATTATATATAAATTTGACTCGGTTAAAATTAAAAGTAAGTATATATTCAACTAATTTAAAAAATATAAAATATTACTAAATTAATGTCATAAATACACTTATCGATAGTTTCACTCATATCAAACTTTAATAATTTTAATTAGAGGGACTAAAAATATATTTAATTTTAATAATAAGTACTTTTTTGTTATGTTCCAAAACTTTTTAATTTAAAGGATTCAAATCCATGCACTCCACTTTTGTCCATAAAGTGTTTCATGCTCTACTCGTACTAATCTCGTATGGAATGCTGGACAAGGAAACAAATTAGTATTGTAAAATATTACATAAAAATCCTTGTATTCAATATTATTTTTTCGGCTTGGAGTTTATGTTGTACTTTATGATGACAAAAGAAAACATCGTACTTGGTTTATGGATAGGTTAGAAAACAGAAAATTTTGGTTGAATAAAACATTATTCTTTCATTCAGTTATCTCCTCCTCCTCACCATAATGTAATTAGAGGTACATTGTGAAACACATTTACAATAGAGGAACAGTGCTGGAAATACTTAGAGATAAGAGACACGTGATGAAGGAGGTGTTGGAAAATTAATTTCTTAGTCTTTATAGTGAAAATTATCATCCAATAAAATTTTAGAAATATCATATTGAATCATCAAAAAATTTTAAATAAATAATGCGTACATGTTTCCATTGCGATAATAATTTATCTTTAATCTTTTAACTTTTCCTTAAGAGTTTTAATCTTAAATCACTTCTTAGAGAGTATTCTTCCTCTATATGGAAAAGAAAAAAAAAAACATGATTTGACATGAGAATCATAATCATATATATAATATCTTTTCTTTATTATTGAACCAATAAACTTTAATTAAACTTAATTGGTCAAACACTAATATTCATCTATTTATCTCATATTTACTTAAAAATTTATTTGAACATATTTAATTGATAACTTTAATTTACTTAATATATATATATATATATATTAAATAACATAATATAATTATTAATATAATATATAATACATAATAACGTCACAAAATTTAATTTACTAACAAAGCTGATTGGGGTCAGGGAAATTAGGTTGGTGGAAAGGGCACGGGAGAGAGGGTGGGTCACAACAGTTGAAAAGTTGGGTGGGTGAAGGGACTCCTGGGGAAGATGGGATCGACTACGTTCCATGAATCTGTAACATCCTCCCTGCCTAACGACCTATTCAAATGGTGGGGACGACACTTCTTGGCTTCCATTATTATTATTATTGTGTAGGTTATGACGTAGTGTGATTTTGGACTTTTCTCTCACAATTTGGTTGCTGTCCCATTGATAGAGAGAACGAGAGTGAGACCCTTAAGACGGAGCGTGACCAACAAGTAGGGTGTTTATATTGTTTAATAGGATTCATCATGTTTCACTAATTTGATTTTCTATTGATTGTATAATAACAATAACTATAGAATTAAACTTTTGTGTATATTACTTGGGTTTGCTAAAAAAAAAAAAAAATCTTAGATTAAAGGTGATGAATATTTTTTAATTCGTCAAGTCAAAGATTAATATTGTTTGTCGTATATAATTGTTGCTAGTATAAAAAAAAATTATGCACAAAAAAAATATATAATTTTTAATTAAATAAATCAATCTCTCATATATGAACACAATTAAATTTTATATCATTATGTTAACTTTTATAGGTTAATGAATTTTAGGAATGACAAAATAAATTAAAATTAGTCTGTCATCAATTTGGCATGCCGAGAGATGGAGACCTCAACCACTAGCTCGTCACGATGTGTCTCGCCATATTTAACAATCTATCTATTAAACCAAAAGTAAAATGAGTTGGCCTGTCAGCTTGTTATATTTATTTTATTTTTAAATAATAGTCATATTGTTATAATATCTCCACTAAAAATTTAAAAGATTAGGGGCCGTACATGTTGTTTATATTCACAAAGTATTAGTATTTTTACCATGGAGAAAGTATTAGTATTTAGTAACACATTAATTAATCCATGTAACCAAATTGATAAAAGAAAATGAACGTATTCAAATGAATCAAATCACATGCTTTTCATACACGTATTTATCTTGAAACTATTATTATCCATTAAAAACATAAGAATTCCAAAAATAAGATCATTTTTCTCTATTTCTCAGTTGTTAGCTTATCACATGTTTTTCAAGTGATTTTATTTTATTTTGTAAAATATGATAGGTCAGTCTATCAGTCCACCTTTTAGTAAGGCAGGTTAGGATGCTCATCCCATCGAATTTTAGGAGACCACCCTGACGCATTTTTTGGTGGCTGAAGTCGGGGGGTGGTAGGTGGAGGCTAAACAGATCAGTTCAATCTGTTTTGTCTTTCCTAATGGATTTCTTAATTTGATTTAATCAAATGTATTTTTAACATGTTACATTTTTTTGGGAAAACATGTTTAAATTTTAGAAATAAGAATGAACATATTTTGAAAAAGAAATTAATTACATTTTGGATGGATAGTATTTTGTATAACATAATATATTGGCATTTATATAAGTTATGATTTTAATTTTTATGCATTGTAAAAGTTTTTTTTTCAACTGGTTTTTTCAAATAAACCTTAGTGGCGTGTCTTCATAATAATGCAAGAGATCTCAACTAAGTTGACATCATGAACATTATTGATCCCAAGGCACATACCAAGAAAAAAAATTATTAAAAAAAAAAAAAAGAGAGAACAAAACAAGAGCAACTGAGGGGATCAAAACCAAAATTCAAGTTGGAAGAAACTATAAGAACCTATGGTTTGGTAAGCCTATTATGTTCCTTTTCATTTTTGCTGCAACAAAAAAGGGCAATGATCCCACCAACAAAAACCAAAAAGAGAAGGAACATGAGAGACAAGTATGCACAAGAATTGTCCTCCCTATAAAAATTGACCAAGAAATTCATATTCGTTGTTAAATTTATACAATTAAGTCACCTATTTTTGAGAGACCAAGGTTCCATGTTGTGATTAGAGAAAGCTCAAGTCACGAACATAGAGTCACACTCTAGTAATAATTTTTTCCATCTTTTTTATCAATCAATTTTATTGCAAGAATAGCACCCGTATTCTCAGCATACAAAGAGCTTTGAATTCACAAGGCACCACAAAACAACTAAGAGGAGAGCCAATGCGATACATTATAATTTCTTATTAAATGATACTTCATTTCGTCCTTAATATAAGAAATGATTTAGAAGAAATTAGTAATTCTTTTAAACTACATTTTACAAAATTTATGAAACATTTATTTTCTTTTCCATTTTTTCCTATACTTTTATGAAATTAATTTTTTAGTCATTAAAGTTTCATATCATCCAATTTTTAGTCATCAAAGCTTTTTGTAAAATATAAAAACTAAATTAGATAGTATAAAATTATGGAGACTAAAAATAAAATTTCATAAAAATATAAGGACTAAAAACATATTTTTTTCCTTTAATCATCTTACTGTTACATCTTTTTCATCTATTTGCATAATTTCTCCCTTGATTGTTTTTCTTATCAATGCCTTTTCTTCCCATTTGCATTGTTTTTTTTTACCCATTTTCTCACTCGTTCACGTAATCTTTATATATATATATATATATATATATATATATAGGGGTGTTCGCGATCTGGATTAGATCGGTTTTGAAGCAAAAAATCATCCGATCCAATTCCTTTGGTTTGGCCATTTGATCATCCATTCGGTTTAAAATTTTTTTCAAATCCGATCCGATCCAATCCAATCCAATTTTTTCGATTTTTTAAAAAGTCTAAAAATAAAACTTATGAGACTTATTTTTATCAAAATAAGGAGTATCTAACATAAACAAACACATTCATTGGACAAAAATAAACATCATTTTCTAATTTTCATTAGACAAACACGTTCATTGGACAAAATAAGGAGCAATATATTGAATTTTTGGTTTTTGGCCTATGATGGGGAATAGGCCCAAGTAGATAAAGGGTAAGGTATGGTTTACAATTGGATCGGTTTTCGGATTGGCCGGTGAAAACACCGGCCAATCCGAAAACCGATCCAATCCATTTTCACCGGCCAATCCGAAAATCGATCCAATCCAGTGAAATTTTTCAGTTTTTTTTTTCAGTTTTCGATTTTTCATTTTCGGTTATTTTGGTTTTCGGTTCAGTCACCGCGGTTTACATCGGTTCGGATCGATAGATGAACACCCCTATATATATATATATAATTTTTTTAGTATATTTTTTATACCAAAACTGTAAACATCGTGCCAAGAATTTCATATGTCGCCTGTTTGTAACACCTTAAATTAGGTTATTACCACGATTACACCAAGATTTATAGAAATGAGAGAACTTATTATCAAAGATCCAACAGAGACTAATCATAATTATAAAAAATATCTTTATACAAGAATAAAATGTACGTAAAATATTAAACTTATGCAATACATAAGATTGGGCAGTACTCGAGGGTCGTACAAGACTTCAAAAGTTAAGAAACATAAAAACATCATTAAAACTTCCATACATTGGGAGATACACAAATTAAAAACATCTCCTCCTACAACAACTGCACCCGTCGCTCCTTAATTTGAATTTTCACCTACTCAACTTGAAAACATTAAACTTAAAACAATGAGACAACTGAACATCTTATCCTAACCAATCTCTTTCTAGTTCTCTAGGTTTTAACCCTCACTGAACCTCTAGGAATTCTTGTTGCTTATATGTGAATATATATTCGTATAATGTATAAGTCACTTATTATTATATATATACTCACACTAATAAATTAATAAACTGACCCTAAAAGAACAATATATTATGTATTGTTGTTAAGCATTGGGTTTGTTTGTGCTGGTATTATGTTTATCTAATAAAACTTCCATTATTAGTATAAATATTATAAGTCTATTCTAACAATGTGTTAAATCTTACTAAAGCACAATCGTTAATATAAAAATTAATACTACTACACTACTAGCTACTGGTATATAATGAATTCTTGATATAATGCATATATATTTTTTAGATATGAATATATGTAATGCCTATATTAATAGTTTAAATTTTGTTAGATAAAAGTTATATTAGCAAAAATAATTCTATATATGCTTAATATTTTTTTAATTAGTATATTACATTTTTTAACTAGATTTTTTTTTTGTTAAAGGAGAAATAAAGAACAAGATCCATGGTGCCTACCTTAATAAGGAACCAAAAATGGTAAACCTTCAACGGCCATTATCCATACAGGCATGTCACTCGGGAAGAGAGAGAAAAGTCAAAACCTTAATTATTTGTCATTTTGAATTGGATTTATTCGTAGGGATGTCAAAATGGACCTGGTTCGGTGGGTCAGTCCATTTGGTCCATGAAAAAATGTGGATCAGTTTGAAATTTTGAACTCACATTTATTAAACGGGTCGAGCCACCCAGATCTACAAAATATGGGCCAAATGTGGGTTAAGTCAAGCCAGCCCACTAGCTCAGCAGTCCATTAAAAAAAATAATAAAATATTTAATAGGTAATTAAATAAGTGATTTAGAGTGAAAGTGACTAAGAAGAAGTGTGATTTTGAATCTCTAACTCTAATACATTTCTCTTTGGAATCTAATAATGAACTATACTACATGTACAAATATGCTTTGATTGCATGTATCATTGTGAAACAAATTTCTAAGAATCTGTTAAGACTTAGGAACTAATTGAAAATCATTGTTAGACACGTATTCCCTGCTTGCTTTTGCTTCTATTAGACATGTATTTTATATTCAAAATCATTGTTATAGGATTAAGTTAGTACATTATTAATTTTTAATATAAATAATTATATTTGATTTTTTTTATAATTTTTTACCTTTTTTTAAAAAAAATATTTTTATTTCTATTTTTTAAGTGGACTGACTCGCTGGCCCACTAACCCACTTTAAAGTGGGACAGACTAATATTTTCAGTCTACTTTACAAAAATAAATCAACCCAACCCAACCCATTTTTTATGAATTGGGCTAACCCAATCCATTTTTGAGTGAGTTAACCCACTTTGTCATCCCTATTTATTTCCATAGGGATTTGCATCCTTGTCCCCCATGCAAAAAAGGGAAGCCGTCTTCCATCAACTTTCCTTCACATAAAAAAAAAAGTGTACCGATAGAACCTTTACCTGTGCATGATATTACTACCATATTATTCATTAATTAAAGTTGAAAATGGTCATTAAGAAGACAAAATTGAATAAAAAATACTAGTAGATGATATTTGAGGCTTGGAAATAATTATATCCGGGAGCAAATTCATTAAAAGGCTAAGTACGTACTCTATTATCAACTTTGAAAGAAATTATCTAGCAACCCAAAAAAAAAAAGAGTAAGAAATTGGTTTGTCCTATTTGGTGAAAACGACATTAAATAATAATTAACCCAAATATGGTCTTTCGTAGAAGCTGTATGTAATGGAAGTCTTTCAAAGATGCGTATTGGTTTGCTAATGCCGAAAGGAAAAGTCTCAATCGAAATAATAGTATCCATTCCTTTTGGAGGATTTTCAACACATTTAGCCAAAATCTTAGTTTTGGTGACTTGGAAGTTGGAAACAAGTTCAAAGGAGCATGCATCTAGTCTAGACCATTCAATGCATCCATTTCTAACCGTGATTGAAAGCTTTCGTATGCAAAAGGATGGTGACTTCTCGTGGCAACATTAAAACGATTCTCTCGAAGAAAATTCATTCGTGAGTAGGAGAATAAGTTAAAAAGGTCATTTTCTTTTCGGTATCCACTGAGGAAGTTCACATCCATTTGCAGCAATATACGATCTTTACACTACACCTTTCACATGAACGACGAACCTCTTGTATATAACCAAAATATAATGGCCTGAAAATTCCCATAGGAAAAATAACAGCTGCTTGTTTAGGTAGCACATTATTTTGCATTTCGCTACTGGGTTGAATTAAGCATGAATGTTAAACAAATTTTATATTATCAGACTATAATATCGTCAAACTAAATTAAATAAATGGAATTCAGTCAAATTTACGGATTTGTAGATGAAATATTATTCCATTCTTCTTCGAAAAGTCAATCAATTTTTCATCAAAGGTATAAACCATAAATTGTACTTGATGATTAAAGTAGATAGGGAAAACCCCGTGGTTCTTTTTCCTTCTTCCAATTTTCGTTTCAAGCTCAAATATATTTTTAATTTCTCTAAAATTGATTCTCATCATCTATTTTTTTCCTTGATCCCGATCTTTATAAAATTTAAACCTTTTTAAATTGTCCACCATACCACTTAGTAGTAATATCATGTATCTTTTTTTAAGGAAATATAACATATATATATATATATATCTAATCATACATAAAACATTATTACACTATTATTTAATAATAAATAATTAAATAAAATAAATTTATTAATTTTTATGATAATTAAGCAAGATGTTCAGTCAATGCACAACAACCTAAGTCTAAACGGAATACGATGCCAACAACAACAACGAATAAAAGATGACCTGCTGCTTATTCAGTATGCAGAACACACTGGGGAGGAATTCTGCAGCAGTCGTATTGTATGTTACGAAATATATTCTTTTTATCGATAAAAATTAATTATTAATTGTTTAATTGTTTTTGGTGAAGAGATTCAAATTTATTATTATTTTTCCTTATATTCGTTCTATTTTCACTACGCTAATCTTATAACCTGGTGAATGTTAGGAAACAGTTTGTACGTACGTATTTTGTGATTCCTGGTTTGGCTCTATATTTTATGTTTTAGGAATATCATGTGGCATTATGTTGGATATGGTTAGGAACGTTATATATATGACTTGGGCTTTATGTGTATAAAAAACCGACAGCTGATACAGAGGTCTAGAGAAGGGAATTGTAAACAAGCTCTGGCTGCAGGGAAACCAGGACTATTACACTTGTACTGTTTTAGTATGGTTTGGTCATATCTTGTGGCCTAACCATTGTTTTTTGTTATAATGTTTTTTTTTTCCTATTTAGAGATTATGGATGTTTTTTTAATTTAATGGGTTAAAGACTAATTTTACTCGAAGTATCTGATTGTTGTTGATCCAGAAAAAATTTACACAATGGCAATTAAACACAAGTTTTCCAATTAAATAGATTAGTTTTACTTATATAAACACATAAGGAACTTACATCAATGCTATTATGTTTGGTTTGTATTTCAATAAACTATCCACCTATTATAAACATTAAGCTGAGTTTCAGTTCAAATCAATATGGGTTTCTGTTTGAAAGTTTAATTTTTAGTTGGGAAAAATTAATGCAAAATATTACAAATTAGTATCACAAGAATAATGCGGGGACATGCATCCTTACGAATATAAAGTCTAGGATTTCAAAATAATTATTTCGCTAAACTCAAATAGTAAAAAATATGCATAACAAATATTATAAATATCCGAAGTGAGAATTTTTTTCATCTACAATAATTATATCTTCACTTTAAAAAAAATCATATCTAACTTATGTTATTCTTTTATTGTTCTGAAATACTTGAGTAAAATTACTTTTGGTAAGAAAATACTTGCAATCTTTAAAAACATGGGGGTAAATATATTCTTAAAATTAATTACTAAAATTACGTAAGTTCTTAGAAGACTTAAAAATACTAACAAATACATCTTTTGCTGTGAAGGCAATTACTGCTCTTCTTCTTCAACTCCGTTTGTGAAGTGGGATTCTTGCCCAACAGATCTGGTTATCCTCTTGTTAGACTCATGCTTTAGGCGTCACTTATTCTAGATTGTAGTTTGTCTTTACTTTCTTTTAAAAGAGAAAACAAGTAAAAGGTTAAAGAATTCATCATCAACATCGTTAATAACATCTTTAACTTAAATTACAATATTTTTTAATTAATTTAAATTTTATTTTCATGATTCTTTTTTATTTTTGAAAACAAGTTCCAATGAAGAACAATTTAAAAAATTTATAATTTTAAATGTGATTAATAAAATTAAATAATATTTACTAACATTTTTAATCAACACAAAAATTAATTATTTTACTTATATTTAAATTCAGATAGAGAGTAATTCGATCTAATTTATTCAGAAAAAAATATTTTGTTTATTTATTGAGCTTGTTTCATATTCATCACAAATAATTAAATATTATAGTCAATACGTATATTAAATAAGGAACACGACAGGTTGTTGCTGTCTTTCTCTTTCTCATCGCAAAAATAATTCAATTCCACGTGGGCACATTCAAAATATTTTATTGCTAGTTTAGTTGTGTTCTTTATTTTTTTTATAAACAAGAAAATATCCTAAGTAAATTACTTTAACATTTTTATTAGACAAAAGCAATAACTTTCATATTATATGCATCCATAAAAAATATTTCTTTTAAATTTCATCTGAAAAATATACCATAAATTAACTTTATCCACAATTATAATAAAATAAACTTACTTTAAGAATTTTTTTTCCCAATATTTTCTAATAAATTAGCGTCTTTTATTTATATTGTAAAAAATGGTTTTCCATCTTTTTTTTTTTCATTCTTATTGATTATTTATTTATTTATTTATAAACGAGGGATTTGCATTTTTTTTTCACAATCATCTGTACGATTTTATTGTCTACTTGTTCTTTTTTTCAATTTTTAAAAAAAATCATGCTCTTTCCCATTTTTTTGTCTATACAAATTATTTTTTCCACCTACCTTTTTCTCTATTTAATTAATTAATTTTTTACTTATTCTCATAGTTTTCTTTGGCTCATTTAAATAATTTGTAACTTCTAATTTTCACATATTTAATGATTTTTCTTACACTAGTTTAATTTTTTTCTTATTTACATTAATTTTTTTTGCATTATATATTTTCCCTAATTTATTTGACTATTTTT
>PYAF01005740.1:1945455-1960387 GCA_007407185.1 Glycine tomentella
TTTTTTAAACTTTTTTGTAACATAATTATTAACATAAATTTATGTTTTCGAAAATAATCTAGTATGAATAGACTTAAAAAGTAAATAAATAGGTTCTACATATATGTATATTTAATTATTTATAATATTTTTATGAATATTATCTATATTAAATATTAAAAATTATTTGTGGGAAATAAAATTCATAATAGGGTTTAATTATTATACATTGTTGATTAGCAAAAAAAATAGTCAATGAATCAGAAATAACTCTTAAAAAGATTTCCAGTATATTTATTGTAAGTTTTTTTAAAAGATTATATATAATGATGTGCAATAAGATAATAATATAAAATCTTTCTTCTATTTCTATATTTTAAGTTTTTAACTAAAATATTAATAATAATATAATATTATGCTTAAAATGTTTGATTAATTTTTTATATATAAATTGACATCATAAAATGAGGTCAGCCACGACCCCGGTGATGCATTTCTGACCTGGCAGCCATTCACATCCACTGAATTGACCCACGTGTGCCTTTCATTCCCCTTATGTGGGCCCCACTTCTCACACTATGATCTCCACTACGTCATTTATTTTTATTTCCATAAAGACAAATATTGCGAAAAAGTTGATGTCGTGACGATAAATATTAATAAAATAATTTTAAACTTAATATTTAAATATTTTTCCTATAAAATAAATTAATATAAAGCTCATTAATTTATATAAGTCTTATTTTTATGTAACAAAATGTATGCAATTTTTAAAGACAATAAGTTATTTACAAAAATATAAAAATATGGCGTTAACATTTTTATTTTCATGCTATTTGAGAATGTATTACGATATTTTTTTAATTGATGGAATAATTAAATAATATTTCCGTTTATATAAAAATACTACCCCTAATAAAAATTAAATAATTCCACAGGAATTTTATTTTTTAATTCAAAAACCTTTATATTTTATTCCAAATAAAGTAATATAATTTTTTTGACATGTAAATGCCACTTTTGATAATGAATTGAAAGATAATTTATATTAGATTCAAAAATGTCTAAACCCTTTATTTATTTATTATTTTTTTATCAGCTGGAGAGTGTATATATATATATATATATATATATATATATATATATATATATATATATCAAAACAAATGGTACAGTACCTACAAAGACATCGACAGCATAATACGAGAATTACCCAATGAAGATCTCTAACAGCAAGTGATCTTCACCTCATAACTGAGAACATGCAATCTAAAATTAAAAACCAGAAAACCGCAACAGCAGCCCTGAACCAATTCCTCTACACACCCCTCAGCCAAACCATTTCCTAAACCAAAACTTAAAATGAACACGAACTCTACACAGCATATACAAGCCAAAACCGGTGACCTTTATTATTATTATACGTCATTTGTAAGTGGCATACGTATGAATATTGCTGATGAATCCATTATGGAGATTAACCATATATTAACCAGGTGTCCAGGTCCGACGAGTTTGGTTGAATTAAAAAAATTGGATAAGAAAACAATATTATATAAAAATATATTTTATTTTGAATAGAACAAAGCTTAGCTATAATATTTAAATTCCACAGAATTTAAACTTATAACCCGATATATATAACATGTATAGATTAGCATAACCGCAAAAGGAATTTCTTAAAAAATTCTATTAAACAATGAAATTCAAATAGTTTATGAACCAAAATAAAACAAACAATTAAAATCTTGTGCTAAATTGTGATTTCCTTAGTAAAAACGTATCAACACATCCAATTTATACAAATGTGTCATTAAATTAAAAAATAATGACAGTTTAACATTTTTTTATTACATATCATTGATTGATGAAGAATTTTCACCAATTTTATTAATGATTAATGTTTATTGAAGAATATGAAATATCATCTTTAATGAATTTCTTCTTTTAATTACATTTTTTTCATATATAAAACTCTGGGATATTATTTAACATTGAGTCTTTTTTTTATGCATAACATGTTGAAAACAAACAAAAGACAACAAGCAAAGTAGACTATAGTCTAATGTGCATGACTCCCAAAATGTCTGCTAGCATAAGAGGAGAAATCTGAGATGAACAATCGATCCAATGTTGCAAAGCTTCTTCATTGTTTGCTCCATATTTTGCTGACCAATCTGCGCAGGCATTAGCTTCCCAAAGTGTGTGCTACAAATGTACATTCGAATCCTTGTTGAGCATTCCACGAATCAGACTAATCAAAGGATAATAAGGATGGAGATCCATATGATACCACTTATATCAATAACATGTTGATGTTGGTGCAGTTCAATTATTTGATTATAACTTTCTATACTTTTTATAACAGAGAAATCTATAAAATTATTATATTGCTTCGTCAATCTTGTTTATTAATACGATAGGACAATATAACGAATAGTTATTAAATATTTGTGTAAGACCCTAAGAAAAACAAATTTGTCTTGTTGAAGGGACTACTATATAAGATTGTCGTAGCTTGGCATGACATTCTCATGCTTTCCTGTCTTTTTCCCTTTTGGCTTTCTTTCAAGTTTCACCCAATGGTTACTTTATATTATCCCATTCGCTTTAGCGGCGTCTTTTACCATTTCACCGTGGGCAAAACCGGGTATAAAAGGGGTTGGTGGGTGCAAAAGTGCCGAGGAAAAACAGAGCAACTCAATTCTCCACTCTTCAAAAACAGAGCAACTACTCAATTCTTCACTCTGTTTCCCATTACCTTACACACTCTAACACATGGATTCACCTTCCTCTTTTTTCAACTCACCATCTTCTGACTTCTGCTCGGAATCTTCCTCTCCGGAAGCCTTCTCGTGGGAAGGGTACCTCCCCTTCAACGAGAACGACCCGGAGGAGATGCTTCTATACGGCATGATCGCCGGCGCGACAACCGTGGAGCACTCCGGCGAGAGGGCGAGCTCGGAGGAGAGTGCTGCAGCACGGAAGGAGAAGTCGTACCGCGGCGTGCGGCGGCGGCCATGGGGGAAGTTTGCGGCGGAGATAAGGGACTCCACTCGCCACGGGATGAGGGTGTGGCTGGGGACATTCGACAGCGCCGAAGCCGCGGCTCTGGCTTACGACCAAGCCGCGTTCTCCATGCGTGGCTCGGCGGCGATTCTCAACTTCCCCGCGGAGATCGTTAGAGAGTCGCTTAAAGAGATGAACTACTCTCATGATGATTCCAACAACGAAGAAGGGTGCTCCCCTGTTGTCGCTCTCAAGAGGAAACACTCCTTAAGAAGGAAAATTAACGTCAAGAAGAAGAACAACAACAGCAACAGCAAACTACAAAGTAGTACCGTAGACAATGCTGTCGTGTTTGAAGACCTTGGTCCTGATTACTTGGAACAGTTGTTGATGTCCTCTGATCATCATATTCCCACCACTTTCTGATTCATTTATTCCTCAATTCACAAAAACGGACTCAATTGCAATTCAGATCTCAAAAACCTTATAAATATCCATTGCGTAGTTTCTACCTAGGTTTTTTGTGTTAGTAGTGTTAATTCCTTCTTCTTCTTTGTTCTTTTGTTTTTGTAAGGCTAAAATGCCTAGGTCATGTTTGGATGACAGATTTGAACTTCTTTTCAGTTCTTATCTTTTTTTCTTTGTTTGTTTTTGTTTTCCTACTCAGGGATAATTTTCTTCCTTTTTTGTAAAGATTAGAAGATAAGGAATGCAGTAATCTATGTGGGGCTGAATTTATGTCAAATTGTCGATATTAATTGAGGTGACTGGGACTGTTGTTTTAGCTTTATATATCAGACTATATAAGTAAACATGCTTGCTTGGTCGAGTTTTGCGCGGGGAGGGCGGCACGTGTGTGCGCACACAAACAAATTACAAAAGGGTTTCTTACTCATTTTGCCAACCTCTTTCACTTTTTTGTCTTCCAGTGTGTGAAACTTTTCAGATTGTCACATAACTGCATGTTCATAAAGAGAGGTTTAATTTAATTTCATGAAGATGACAATTAAGTTTTAAGAAATCGTTTTTATTGTAGGTGAGAATTATTGACCAGGGCAGGACCCCCTTTAATGGTTGATTGATGAAGCCAGATATGGTCCCATTAAGGTGACAGTTCCGGTTATTAACGTGATGCATGACATGGGACAGACATCTTTTTTGTAAATGAGAAAATGATACATTAGTTTTCCAAGTGATTGTGTTCAAAACAAGTGGCATGGCTACTTTGACACCAGATTAGGGTAAGTTTGTCTTGTAACCACAACCGTATCTACTAAACATAGACTTTTACTTGTTCTATAAGGAATTAAAAATAACAAGATAAAATGTGACAAAGGAAAACGCAAGGAAATAGCTAGCCTATGTGAGTTGGTGGGATTTCTAGAATTTTATCAAATCTGTTAGGGTAGAGAACCTCAAAACGGTTTTCTCTTCAACTGTACATTGAGTCCAACTTTGAAGCAAAAGAAGCTTCTTTCAATTTTGGTCTAACAGAACTGGTTGGACACTTAGACCAACATCTTCAATCTTATGAATTATCGGAATATTATTATCATCACGTGGCACTTCCTTGCTTTATTTATTCATCTTTTTGTTCATATACTAATATTTTACATACTTAAAAAGTCACTCTTGTTTTCCATATTCAAAAGGACAATGTTTGATAAGTATTTAAGTTGAACAACAAAAATTGTTGAGTACGCATATACAAAAAATAAGTTAAAAAAATGGAGACAATTATATATTATATTATATATAATAGATCAATGCAATGCATGAAGTTAAAGTTGACTTTCTTTCGGGTATGAATTTCATCTTTAACATAAACAATTATTAATCAAATTTTATTTATCTTTCGATCAAATTATAAATTAGTTGGAATTTCTTTCTTCTAATAAATTAAAGAATTAAGACAAAAAATATACAATACCAATTTTTTGTTGTCCAAATAATAAAACCCATATTCAAATTAATTAATTACATAAATATTTCTTCTTTACAATATTAAAATTATTAATTTTTATTTTGATTCCTAATTTAAATTTAAAAATATTAATACAAATCGAGGTGAAAAATTTGTCAGTAATAATAATGTAAGTTTAATTATTATTAATTAAATCATTAGACTTTTATCTATCTTATCTGGAGTATTAATTATATGATCAATAGGGTTGACTTTTAATGAGAAATCCAGTCCAGCGTGATATATTTTTCCTCTAATTTGTAGTAAGCCAAACATAATGTAGGAAACTTCCTGGATTGTGATTAATCTAAAACCATATCAAGGGCCTTTGTGCTATTTTTACTCAAAGGCACTGTATTTGTCGTCTCATCCCTTGTAATTAAACAACAATGTCAATGGTTAACTTATAGCCATCAGCTTTCGCAAATTAACATGTAACAACCCTCCATGCTCTGCACCCACCCCCAACCTCAGAAAAATCCACCCAAGATGCATAAACATGAAAGAACACTGAGAGACTGGGTGGTCCCATAATCAGATTTCCTAACTGTTAACTATTATTGGATTATTTTCTCAAAAAAATGGTGAAGGGGATAAGTTATTATGTTAGGTTGACTTTTGAATGCAGTTTTTCACTTTTATGCAAATATACTACGATAAAATCAGGACTTCTACTCAATAACTTATATGCCTCATTGGAAAATGACATAGTTATTCTAATGTCATCAAATCCATTGGTTTACAATAATTTTTCTAATTTCCAAATCTTGCAAAAAAAAGTGTGGAGGAGCTAGATATATAATTCATAAGGTTGTATGTGAATTGATGATGAGATACTTAAACTTCATTTAGGATTGGAAATAGTAATCAATTTTTAAAACTATTTCGTTCAACACATTTGATGGATAATTCTTTTGTTTTTATTTTATTTAACCCATTATCTCACAACTACTAAATGGGGCAAGTAGAGAATTTTAACTGACCTTTCTGGTGTGAATCATTTTATCTTGAGCCACTTTAGATGGGTCAATAACAAGACAAAATTATATAAATTCTAGAAATATAATATAAGTAGTTGATTGTGTCAGATTTGACTAATTTCATTATCTAATCCGATTATATATATCTCAATTTGAGTTTGATCAGGTTTTTGCATTTTTTTTTTTGGAATCTAAATCAAATCCACCAGATTAATAACAGTCCACATCAATAACGTAAATATGATTTTAAATTTCACATCAAGCGCCATTCGATTCAGGTTTGTGAATATATATATATATATATATATATATATATATATATATATAAGATTTAATTTTTTTTTATGTTTATAAGTTGTTATTTTTTATATTTGTTCTATGTAAGTTATTTTATTCATTTAGTTCTATAAGTTTTTGCTTTTGTGATTTTGATTTCTATAAGTTTTTTGTTTTTTTTTTAAGTTTATTCTTTTTTAATCTTAATCATTTCAAGATAATATTTTTTTAGTTTTCATTAGTTTATATTTATCAGAATCAAAATTAAAAAAAATGCAAATTTATAAGAATTAAAAATGAATTATATATCTTACGGAAACAAAAGTTAAAAAATATAATTTTATAAAAACTAAAAATCGACAAACTTTTTTTTATCGAAACCAAAATAAATAAAAAAAAACACAAACTTACATATACCAAAATATATTAAAGTCTATAAAAAATATATAGATCAAATTTGAATAGGTCAAACCAGATTCAATCGGTTGTTATATATTTCATTCTCTCTTCCTAATTTCTGTGGAGTTCTCCTTTACACGAAAAGGATTTGTATCACCCGAACACCATCAAAATTCAATCTTTTGTGTTTGGACTGAATCGGGTCGGTTTATGTTTACAAATTACTTGGAACTGATTGTGAATTTTCCTAATAAATTAACTCAATTTGTCATTCTTATTATCAAACTAATATTTTTTATTATCAAGATGTAAGTAAAAAACAACTTTATATGGAATAAATTATACTAATAAGTCGAAAGAAATTATCAAAAGTTTTCATATGTAATAGCTGTATTTTTTTTTTCTTTTTCATTTGACTAATTCTTGTGGTTAGAGTAGTTGCGTTAACAGAACAATCACTGACATATAATTGTCACGTGATAAATAACACAACCCTATAAATTTCAAGGTCAAGACTTATAGTCAAGTTCCAGAAAGATATATAAGTCCAAATAAGAACGGAATGTGTTCAGGAAAGCAATTTTAGTAATATTTTAGTGGAAAATCAAGTATTTTACTTTGATATGGGTTCCACTCGTATATATGGTTAAGTGAACTTGCCCACCAATTTAAAGGAGAAAGGCAAAGAGCCTTATTATTCTCATTATAAAAAAAGTGTTAAACGACTAATCAAACTTTTTAAGAAGAGAGAAACAGGCATTAGGTGAAGTTTTAGAATCTATTGGACAATAATTAAATAATTAATTAAAATACACCCAAAAAGGAAAGACTTTTTACGCTAACATCTAATTATAATAATCCACGATTTAAAAAAAAATCATAATAATTCTGTTCACGTTTATGATAACTATTTTAAAAACTATGTCTAATATAATTTCAATTAACTTTTTATATTAACAGTATATAGATAAACTCATAATGAAATGTTAATTGTTTAAAAGTAAGATACCATTCGCATTTGACCTGTTTCATAAATCATGATTACATGGCCTACTTAGTCCTAAATCTCAACCAAACTTTTTGAGTTGATATCTAAAGACCAAATTGCGTCCAACGACGAATTTTGTCATTAGAATATTTTCAAGAAAATAAAACACGACGATATCACGTATCAGTTGAGCAAAATGGGCTCACGCATTTTGTCGTCATTTTTATAGAAAATTATTTCAAACTTTTTTGAGTTACAAATTACAAAAAGTTGTACAAAGAAAAATTTAACAGCGTTGTCTTAATGTAGATTTATCTGTTTTCGGTCAACACTCAACATATATAACGATTGAGCTTGTCCACCATTGCAGGCCGTGACCCTTGACCATGGACCGAAGTTAAAACCCGACTTCGCACTTGGACTGGAATAAAAAGGTTGAAATATATTTTTGTGTGTCATTTATCTCATTTTTTAGTTTCAGTTTGATCATTTAAATCTAATCTCTTAAAGTACTTTCATTAAATTAACTTACTCGTTTTATAATTTTTTTGACATGATAAATGTCCATTTGTCATGACATCTATCACAATTTGCCATGTGTCACTAAATTAATTAAGTTTATGTGTTAAACTAACATGAAGATCAACTTGGTCAAAGACACTTCAATGATCAAAATAAAATATTTTAAACTTGACATCAAACTAAAGAAGAAGAAAAAAATAACACGAATGACCAAATTGTATTTTAACAAAAAATTAGATCAAAAGCAAAAAAAAAGAAAGAAAAACAACATTATATTTTACAATGCAAATAAAAGAAGAAGAAAAAATGAGAATGCAGCAGAACAAAACACAGAGAATTTTGATTGGAGGCTAGACAGATTTATGATATCTATTGAATATGCTTTGCATAGGGACTGCACACAGAAAATTAAATTATTTTGATTAGGTTGGCTGGACCAATCAAAGTTGTATGATTATGTAAATAAATAAAAAAAAAAACCTACCTAGTTTCATTCCTACTCATCACTTGGGCAAAACTAAATATTTTCATTAAAAAAAAAAACATGTAAAGTAAAATGTTAATAGAAAAAAGAAAGAAAAAGGAAGCGCATTTTCTCTTTATTTTTGACAAATTAACTTTACATGCATTTGAAATGGGCCTTCGTTCGCACCCTAATTGATAATTATTGAGCCACAAAGTTTCAAAGCTTTGCAGTGTCATTAAGGTTATGATTGCAACAATCAGGATTACACCTATAATAATAAGAAAATACTCTTGCACTTTCCATCAATGTCACCAAAATAACGAAGATATCAAGAAGCAACCACCAAACTAACTTCATGATCATCTTCAACAAAATTCTAGTTGTGCCTCAACTTTCTTTGCCAGGAAAAATCTCAAGGTTTACTTTATTTTTTAATCTCAACTGTGTAATCACTCATCAAAATACATAGTACTGAAACTTCTTGCACATCTATATTTTGCTTCCTGTGCCTCTTATGGGTAATTTATATTAAGATTGGACTTTTCATAATGCAACGAAGTGCAAGAAGCAAAATATAGACACACATGAAGCAACAATCCAAAATACAAAGGCTAATTCCTTCCTGAGAGGCCCAACTGAAACCAAGGTTATCATTCACAGATCTAGGCCCAACTGAAGCATTCTACACATCTTTTTTTTCCCCCCATTCATGTGCTTATAGTTCGAATCTACTAAATTAGATGAAGCCTAGTTCCTTAGGCTAAAACTCCTTTACTCAAATTGATATTCTAAATTCGTTAAGTAATATTTAACTTAACTAAGCAATGAGAAAAATAAGATTTCCAGAAATTCATAGACCCGATGCTCTATCCCTAGACACACTCCCAAATTATATATGGCAAACTACTCTAATTCTAACCGACCCCTAATTTTCTAATTGCAGTGCAAATCCGAGATCAAATTTTGAGGGCTATAGAAATTAAGGAATTACAATGCGTAGAAAGATAAACTCACAAAAAAAAACTTGAACACTCACAGTAACTGAAAAATAACAATTTTTCATAAAAAAAAAAAAACA
This sequence comes from Glycine tomentella, assembly GCA_007407185.1. Taxonomy (NCBI): domain Eukaryota; kingdom Viridiplantae; phylum Streptophyta; class Magnoliopsida; order Fabales; family Fabaceae; genus Glycine; species Glycine tomentella. The sequence continues at coordinate 1,955,116 of PYAF01005740.1, forward strand.
ATACAAAATACAAAGAGAAAGAAAATACAAAACGAAAAAATTGATATAGTGACAACTGACAAGTACCCAAATTCTTGGACAGTTTTTATGAAGGTTTGAAAGTTATTATTCGGTGTAAGCATAAAAGTTTGACGCCAAACACCAATTGATCCTAACCCGTATATGACATAGTCAATTAATGTTGATTGTCAATCTTTTCCCTTATACCAATGAATAATTTTTGTAGACGAAAAATTAAACAATCTAACCATTGAATTATAAAATATATAAAGCTTATGAAATTTGATACAAGTAAAAAACTAGTCAATGCTTTTATCGTAATACCTTATTTTTGACCCATCGAATAATAATTATTTAAAATATAAATAAATATCCAGTACTACGTACATATATAACAAATTACCAACAAATTAATGTCATTATATCAGGAACAGGAAGACACCTCTTTCCACTTGGCTTGTAATTAAAGGTTCAAACCACATAAACTGGGCATGCATTTATAGTAGTATCTGTGTCGGTGGAATCATGAAAAGTTATTAGATAAACTAATATAATATTATCAGATACAAATAAATAAACTAGAAAAGTCTGGGAGAAGCATGAGCAGAGCAGGTAGTAGGTGTGATTTGGCCAATCCGTTAAAAAGGCCGACAAAAATGGCGCCTAGTATTGTTTTTTCAGGCTACAGGAAGGAAGGAACATAGTTTTCGTACAGCTTGAAGAGTCGCTATTTTTTTTATACTCATTTTTTTCAATGTCAAGAAACAGGGTTAGAGCTGTCAAAAAAGAAGAAGAAGAAGAAGAAACAGGATTGGAAATACCACAATTAGATCAAATTGTCAAATATTGTACAAATCCTTTAAAAAAGTGATATTTAAACTTTTTATTTTATATTCGTTACGATTTGGTATGCTTGTTAAAAATATAAGACTCTCGCATGCACAAGGTAATGGATGCCAAAACAACTCTCTTAAATTAGATCAAATTAATGACATTCTTGAGCATGATCTGCTTCTACCATTAACAGTACGGTACTTTTTTATTTGCATGAATTCTCTTAATTACAGCAAGATGCTTCCAAAGGCCATGCACGTTTGAAAATTCAGTTTCTCATCATAATTAAACAAGGTATTCATGGATGAAAACTTTTGTGCTTGCAAATCAATCTTGATTTCATGGTGTAAAGTTGCACGTGTCGTCATGTCAAGAATACACATATCTATGTTAGTATCCTACACTGATGTCAAATATAGATTTGCATGACCCATCCATATCAATCATTGTTGACGTGCATATATAAATAGACCTTAATTTGAGCAGACCAATCAATCAATAACTAACATGTTATCACTTTTGGATTTAATAATTATATAAAAATAGTTTGTCTGTTACCCAATTTGAGTAACACAAAAGAACATTATATCGTGGTTGGTTTGAGTAAATTATAAATGAAAAAAAAAATATAATTTTAGAAGAGACATGCATTTCAGTAAAAGTGACAAGTGAGATTTCCAAATAAAAAATAATTATCCGTAATACTTAATACCAATAATACAATGGAAAGAAAGTTACACAAGAGTAGTATTTCTCATTAACAAGTATAGAGATACATATGTAAACTTGAAGACGTAGAGCAGGGAACTTTACACATTGACTGCAATGATTATGAAGTTCACATAGAAATAACAAGCACAAATAGATTATATATTTAATTTCTTTTTCTTTTTTTTAACTAGTAAAGACTGGAGATTTAAGCACAAAGAAAATTAAACTCATTGTAGTCATAGATTTTGCCACTAATAATTGACACTACAATATCATTGCTGAAAAGGGGACTTGAAGTTATTACGTACACAGAGGTATATAGCCTTTATTTTGAAGAACTACTACACGCAGAAGTGGCGGATTGTACTTCAATTCGCATCTTAAAAGTGCTTCCTAATAAACGCAAACAAAAAACTTTATATGACAAACGACTGCTCTAACGTTGTGTAGACCAAAACACGCATGTCACACTCGCCACTGGTTATTATTAGTTTTTCTTGGATGGTGGATAGTGGCCATAAGGTGGGGGATTGTAGATCGGTGGCTTCACCAAAGGAGGTGGCTCGTATACTGGTGGTTTCTCGAAAGGAGGTTTGTAAATGGGTGGTTTCTCGAAGGGAGGTTTGTAAATGGGTGGTGTCTCGAAAGGAGGTTTGTAAATGGGTGGTTTCTCGAATGGGGGTTTGTAAATGGGTGGTTTTTCATAAGGAGGCTTGTAAATGGGTGGCTTCTCATGAGGAGGCTGGTACATTGGTGGTGGACACACTACTGGTGGTGGCTTCTCATGTGGAGGTTCATATACTGGTGGTGGCTTTCCATGTGGTGGCTTCTCATGTGGAGGTTCATACACTGGTGGTGGCTTCTCATGTGGTGGTTCATACACTGGTGGTGGCTTCTCATGAGGTGGTTCGTACACTGGTGGTGGCTTCTCATGTGGCGGTTTCTCATGAGGTGGTTCATATACTGGTGGTGGCTTCTCGTGAGGAGGTTCATACACTGGTGGCTTTTCATGAGGTGGTTGGTACTCTGGTGGAGGCTTCTCATGAGGCGGTTTGTACTCTGGCGGTGGCTTCTCATGTGGCGGTTTTTGATGAGGTGGTTGGTATTCTGGTGGTGGCTTCTCATGAGGTGGCTGATATTCTGGTGGTGGTTTTTCATGAGGAGGTTGATACTCTGGTGGTGGCTTCTCATGAGGTGGTTGGTATTCTGGTGGTGGTTTCTCATGAGGTGGTTGATATTCCGGTGGTGGCTTTTCATTGGGTGGTTGATACTCTGGTGGTGGCTTCTCATACGGAGGCTGGTACAGTGGTGGAGGGTAAAATGGAGGCTTATATAATGGTGGTGGTTTTTCAGTTGGGGGAGGCTCATAGGTGGGTGGAGGTTCAAATATGGGTGGTTTCTCAATTGGGGGAGGCTCATAAATGGGTGGAAAGAAATTAGCTAACACTGGAGTAGTGAGAACTACTACTCCAAGCAGGAGCAACACGAGTGAGTGTACACAAGTCATGTCTCAGTTTGTGATGAAGAAAACTGGTAACAACGGGAAAGTATTTATAGGGAGAGACGTGAAATTTTTCTATTAAGATCATCAATCTGTTTGTTATTTTATTATTATATACATAATACAATATAAAATCCTCAAGTCAAACTGTGGCAGGTATAATTTGTGTTCCGACACCGATTAAGTACACCGGGAATGGATTTCCCACTTATTCAGGTTTAATTGACTCTAGTAGGAATTATGTTCAGGTAATATTAATGGGATTAATTATTGTGCAAAACTCACACACTTCTGAGTTTTCTGTGCAGAAATTCAAACAATGACTCTGTAAATATAAATAGCTTATCTAAAATTATATGCAAATATCAAAGTTGAATATGCATCGTATAGATAATTGAAATTAAGGTTAATGCTGTCCAATGTTATATATGTTCATTACTGACAGCAAATTAAAGTTGTTATAATCAAGTGAGTGTTTTCTTTCCTTTTATTCTCATTTTTTTTTGTGTGACTGATTGAATAGTAAAAAAGAGAATGATGATGATGAATTAATGTAGCTAAACAGAAACGTTTATATAAATGGATCTTGTAAAATAGGTTGCACATGTATATTCCTTCTATATAAAGTCTTAGCTAGGTGTGTTTCATGAGAGAATGAATCACAACAATTTGGTGAAATACCTTTGAGTGTGTGAGAGATCAAAGTGTGAGCAATCCAGTTCTTGTAATCTCTCAATAAAAATTCATGAAGTGTCTTGAAGATTAGATGTAGGTTTCAAATCCTAACCACTATAATTCTTGTATTCTTCTTCTTTCTATTTTTTTTTCTTTTCTTTCTACATTCTTCTGCTACCATTGAGCATAACTCTTTTTAGTTTTGGTGTTGCAAATATTACTTTAGCAATTTATTCTTATATTATAAAATTTAATCAACATAATTGAACAAAAACGTTTTTAAGAATTATTTTTGAATAAAAGTGTTTTTAAGAATTATATATTTTCGTTATAATTAGATTACATGTGTTGTTTCAATCCTATACATTGACTATTTAAATATATTTCTTAATTTTAATTTGGTTTAACATTTAACATAAAAAGCTTTTTTCTTAACTTATTTCATACCACTCTTTTTTTTATATCTTTATCCATGTACGTTATTTGAACCGCTTATTTCTTTCAATACCATTTTCATCATTATTTTAAAATTAGATTTTAATAATTTTTTAAAAGAAATTATCAATCATTCAATCAATAAAAATAACTTTATACCACAATATAAATGATTTATCATAAACGTTTACATATATTTTTGTATTTTGATGTCTTCTAAATTATAAGCTTGATGTTTGAGTAGCATTTCTCTTTATAATATGAGTTAACGTGTCCAGTTTCAGCCGTGAGTAATCGCACACAACCTGTGTGGATGCAAGAATTTTAGCCAATTTTATGTTTAAAGTTTAAACCTATTCTATCTGCTAAATTAAAAAATGCAGAACTTCACTCACGTATATCATCAACGGATATAAAGTAAAAGCTATCACGAGAAGCTGATGAAATCGGGCAGAACTTGGATCCTCCTCAGCTATATTCAGTCCAATAAGCGTTGATCCTCTTTTAATAGAGAGGTGATCTTAAGGTATGTTTGGATTACTCTGTTTCTCCTCCTCCTCTGTTTTTTTTTTTTTTTTGACAAGATGTTTGTATTACCATAAGAAGAAGAATACACAAAACATTTATACCCCAAAAAAGTGAGATGTACAAAAAAATCAATAAAAAATAAATGTGACATTAAAAATCAAATAAATAAACAAAACTAAATAATTAATTTTCCTAAATATTTATTAATAATAAAACTAAATCAATATAATTTCATTGTAGTATATTTCCCTTTTTTGAAATAGAAAATGTATTATTTTATTATTCTTATATTTTAAATTAAATTTTACTTTAATAAAATTTGAGAATATCAATTATATTTTTTTAATCAATGTAATTCAGCCCAAAGTTATAAGAGTAATTTTTTATATGAAACTTAATCAAATAGGAGTGTAAATGACAAAAAGATTAATTTGAGATAATTATATAATACTTACATAAAAATAGTAACAATTATTGACTTTTTAAAAAAATGAAAAAAAATCAATCTGTTAATAATTTCTGTAACAAAAAGTTTTATTATTAATAAATATTTAGGAAAATTAATTATTTAGTTTTGTTTATTTATTA
>PYAF01005740.1:1962436-1997093 GCA_007407185.1 Glycine tomentella
TGGTGTATATATGACTAATTTAAATAAACTACTGAATCAGTTTGGAAGAAAACCGGGCAGAGAACAAAAGAACCGGTAAAACCTGGTAACAAGCCAATTTACAGTGGATCTATAAAAAATGCTTAATACAACATAATTTTGATTTTTTTTTTAAAAAAAAAAATGAACATGAAGCTAAAGTATTTGTTATTTTTTATTCTAAATGTAAGCTTGTTTTTATTAGCAAATGTTGATGTTGATATTTATTTGTTGAAATTTCGACTTAATTATTGTGATATATTTCATTTGAAATTTTGTATACTTTAATTTTTAAGAATCTATAACTATGTTTTTTAATTTATAATATTATAAAGTTATGGTATTAGGTTTTTTTACTGGCACGTAACTGACAAGTATATAAGTTCATATATCATATTCTTCTGGAGCTTCTGTCGTTGCTGAAAAATCTCCACAAGGAAATGTGGAATGATATTCATATTTAATGTTCCACAAGCTTTGCTGCGTTGGCCAAATTTGGATTTGACAAGGTTTCAGTGTCCATAATTTGCTGCCAAATTTGAGCACAGTATTTCCAACACATCAAAGTTTATGCATATCTAGATCAATTCTTATGATTTTTTTTTTTTTACTGAAAGAGATTATATTATATCCTCTTTGATAATCATTTCATTTCAGAAGGAATTAGTTTTTTTTTTTTTTTATTGCGGGTTGATAGCTAATCTAATATACATCAAAATTTAGATGTATTCTTAATTTCATACTTTACTCCATCCTCATCAAAACTTTAGCTTATAACCATATTAATTTAGATGGATCTATGTAATTTTGTCGGAGAAAGTGATATGTTAACTAATCTTTGAAAATAATTGAACGCATGTATAGGCAGGTCTTGCTTGTTAGCGAAAGGTCAAGAAACTGTTCGTTTTTTCAATTTCTTGTTAGCCATACACTGGAATCAGTGGAATCTAACAGAACGCAGCTTAACAATGAATCATATATTATTATGTGAATCTTCTCATAGCAATCATGCAGACAGAGTTGGATACAAATTGAATTTTCTTTTGCTGGTGATACAAATTGAATTTGATTTTTTTAATGAAAAATAGATTTAAAGGTGAAATAAGTTATAATTATTGAATAAACCCTCTATTTCGTCTATGAAATTGTGGAACGCAGTCATATAGATAGTACTACACAACACATGGCTACCGACTTAAAGATAAATTAGCAGAGATCAAAATGAAGATTTTAGGGATGTTTCGATCTATAGGAAAACTTCATTTTCAGGAATAAAAGTGATTAATTTAATGATTAAAATAACATTAAATTATTTGGTGATAATATATTTGTCTATCAAGCAATCAAAAAATAAAAAAATTTAATATAAGATTCTTTTTTAGTTGATCGTGGGATTTTATTATATGTATTGTCCTTTTTTTCCAACATTAATTATTAATTATGTTCCATATAAATACATTTATTGAGATAACTTTCACATTAAATTAATAAAAAATAATTTAAAATTATATCTTAAATTAAAAATTGTCATTATTTTGAAATGATTATTTTGACTCACTTAAAAAAATATAAATAACTAGATTAAACTTTTTTTTTAAAAAAAAATAGACCAAACTAAATATGATCAAAACATAAAATTTAAAAATCTATTTTAACATTAAGTATATTATATTTCAAGTTTGCTTAATCAAAGTTTAGTTGCTATACGTCACCTTACTTTCCAACGTGCGTGATGTTAGGCGTTTTGCGACTTAAATAAAGAAGCACAATTTGATGTTTTAATGTGTTTCCATCTGTAAAACCTAAAAAGGTTTATTTCATCTGTCTTTTTCGCTTACTTGTTTATATAAAATTAATTAGAGAGAAACAGCTGTACCCTTTGTTGATTTTGTGTATAGGTTTGGTGAATATGATTTAGACCCGTAGAGATAATTATAGTTCTTATCATGTGATTGTCTTCGTCTTCAACCAAAGATAGTGAATTGAAATAGGCGAGTGGGTGCTGTAAAATAATATAAAAGTTTGTCCCTTCTAACATTAGTTTTTTTAAGTGCAAAAAAATTATTTTACATCCAATAATGTATTAAAACATGATAAAAAGCTACTTTTAAAATAAGAATTGCAAAAGTCTAGCTACTTAATTTATTTATGATATACAATTTTACTACTAATTATAAATCAAAATCAATTCCCTTAGTAATTTCAATCACAAACCTAGTTGCAATGCTTCCAATAAAAACATATTAGCAAAGGGAGTTACTATTCTCGCCACCCAGGTGGGTGGCTTTTTGCAAAATTTCAAAAAATATACTTCCCATGAAAATATTATTTCATTCTACATGTATATAATAGAAACATACTTTCATTGCAATTGCAATGTATAGGATGAGAAACAAATATATGCAACAAAACTGTGATTATGATGTACACATGTACAATAAAATAATATTTCCGTTGCATATTTTTCTTACTCCTTATGTGGGGGTGTGAAGAAAAGTGGAGGAGAGAGAAAAAGAGAAGGCAACAGAAATATAGGTTCTTTCATAGAATTTTAAAAAAATATTGGGTGAGAATAGAAATTACGAGGTGGGAATAACAACCCCCAGTAGCAAATTAGTACCAAGTTCTAACCAAGTTGTTTAGCGGGGAAGCCTGTCAGACAACTAATGGGCCAATTCTAATCCACTTAAACGAAGAAACCACTTAAACCAAACCAACCAAACAAAAAATTCTTGGTCCAACAAGTGCTATATCCACAATGGCCCTCACGAAACTTTTCCATGAAACTAAAAAATATTAAAATAGTGTTCTTATTTTGTTTGTAATAATCGAAAACATATATAAAAAATTATAACAACTTATACATTTTGTTCCGCCAACTGAGTTATATTACCGGGTAAAAAAATTGTGTTTGGTAAAAAAATAATGGTTTATAGAACTAAATATTATATTTGTTTAAGAATCAATGCTATCAGTGGACAGAAATGTAGCCTATTCAAAATCAGGATTTCGAATTTGAGTGTCTAAGAATGTTGTTGCTTTAAAAATTTAGAAGTTTGTCATTCATAACGATAAAATTGGACTCATCTCAAAATTAATTAAACATCTAATGTAGTAATTCAAATATCAGTGATATTAAGCGAAAGAAATACATACAATATGTATACAAATAAGTCATTGGTGTGAATAAAATTGAGTTTGATCTTCTTAAACAACATAAAACATGATTGAAAGAGATGATTTTATGAAAGGTGACAAATAGATTCTGAGGATATTAGAGTATCTTTAGTGGTAAATCTCAAATTGAAATCTTAGATTACTTTTTAGTAGATCCCATACTACCACATAGGATTAAAAATCTCTTAAGATCTCTTCTATTATTTTCTTTAATGGTAGATTTCATTTTGAAATCTTAGGGAGAGAGAAAAAGAAAGAAAATTTATTTATTTTTGAACAATGTGCAGATCTGAAGAAATCTTCTACTAGAAAATTCATCCTCTATGTTGGAGATCTATTCAACTCCTTTATTAGGAGATCTTGAACTCAAAATCCTTACTCAAAATCTTATACTAAAGATGTTATTAGTATTATACTGCTCTAAAAAATAATTCATCAGAAATGTTTTGATTAGCATATTTACAAACTGAGTTTCTTTCATTTCGAAGGAACTACCATAATACCACAACTTATCATGGCAAGTTGACTTGTGATCCACGTGATCAATGCAATCTGTCAATCCCACTAGCATCACTTAATTAAAGAATAAATACACCAAAAAACTCCGATCCTCCCAGATCGATCGACCTCTTCAGCAAATGAGCAATGCTATAGAATCCGTAGTAGCCTTTATAGATTCTTTTGGAATCTTTCGCATCTGAAAAGACTCTAGGGGGCACTAATTTATCGTTTGTGACTAGGATATCACGCATGCAGTGTCACAAGAATTATTTCATTTTATTTGAAATGGCCAGTTATCAAATTAAACAACCTATAAAATAAGCGTTCCTACTTGCTAGTTGAAGAATCAGTATATTTCAAATCTTTTCCATAAATCCTTTTCCATTACATTACCAAATGAGCACTATGCACACTGAAGCAACCAGGAACCATGGTTCTCATGTTATAATTTCAAAATTGCAAAAGGAATTAAGGAAATCTGGTTCAGTTGGTTGATTAGGATGCATGAGTGTTATAAATCTCTTCTACCTTTGATTTCAACGCATAAAAAAGAATACGCAAAAGGATTTTGTTTTATGATATTGACATCCACATCTCAGGACAGTAAAAACTGCTCCATTAAAGGACACTACATGCTACTAATGTTACTATAATCATCAATAAGTAGACACTAGCATTTCATGCATCAATTAACAAATATGAAAAAAAAAAAAAATAACCAAGGCTGTAAATGCTCGAGCGTTTACAGTATCACGGTTCCTTCAGAAATGTCTAACAAGGAAATATAGGCTTCAAAATCAATGATCTAGGGACCCATTACTAATACACAGTCTTATACCTTTCAAAACTGTAGTTATTATCTACCGAATAAAATAAATATCTATCGCAGACCTAATTTTTTAGCACACAGCTTGTAGTAACTTAAAACAGATCATGACATAGGTTGGAATTGCTTGTGCAACAGCTTTGAAGAGTACCTCCTTTAACTTATGACTTTTTAAGTTAATTTGTCTCTCCCTTGCGCAATATCTTCCGCAGAAATGCCTTGATACACAAAGATGAACATTTTTCTTCTGTCAATTCTAATTGGAAAATACAATTCATTGTGTGCCAAAGAGCTAAGAGGTGACACCATAATTGTCATTAATTGTGGTTGGCAAGAAGCATTATGGGCTGAAAAAATGGTTGATTTATCCAAATTTACCTAATGTCCCGACCTTGACCTTATATATCCAAAACCCATTTGATGTTGCATTCGTTATTCCAATTCAGAAGAATGGAATATAGACATCAGCAAAAATTAATTAATAGGTGCAAGGTGCATTCCGGTTAACTGATGATATGCTTCGATCTTAATTCTTTCATAGCAAAAGCATGAGTTATCAAAGCAGTAAATTGATCTAAAACTTAGGAAATTATGCAGAAATATTAATTATATAGGATGTGGTAACTCATAATGCACATATTGAGAGGCAGAGAATGAATTCTAGCTAGTTTTAACCTTTTAGGCAACATGTTTATAATTAAGTGGATAATCACATTATCAAGAATTGTCTTTGTATGGGACAAAGAACCGACTTAAAAACCCTTATTTGTAATAGTGTGCATCAAAATTTGTATTTTTTTAGGAACATTCATTTTGAAAGTCATTAGAATATGTGTGGCTTTCAGCCACGGAAAAAGGTCATTCAAGAGAAAATGTATATTAGTATCGTATAATTTTTTTTATATGACAAAGAGAAAGGAAGGAAGATAAGATGACAAGATGTAAAAAGATAGAAAAAGTAAGTTTAGTTTTTATTCATTAATTGCGTAAGAAAAAATAAGCATATCAACCCCCTCTCATCCAGTATATCGCAGGTCAACAGCGGAGTAAATCGTGTTGATCTATTTTTTCACCCTTACTAAAAATGTCATAGTACGATAGAAAACACTTTTTTTTTTTACCAAAGTTACTAAACAAATAGCCTAAAAAAATACTCGTTATCATGTTTACCACTTTATCAAATATTCCTACAAGTTTACTTTATGCCATTATTCTTTAGGTTCGTTTAACCTAATTTAAACGTACAAAAAAGTTCGTTTCAAATGACAATCACAATACAAACTCAAAACTTGGTTCCATATTCCAGAAACGATGCCCACAGCCCAGCCCACGGTTCCTGGCAACCCAGATGTTCTTCTTTTGATAAAGCAATCTTTCAATTTGATTGGCAAAATTTGAGCATCGCTAAATCAAATATAATAAAAAAATGTATAAATAAATACCTAGTTTACAAAACTTACATACACAAAACAAAGATTATATATATTAGTATTAGTATATATAAATTAGTCAATATCTATTGCTGTCTCTATCCTCAATGTCAGTACAAATATAATCTGTTTATAGAGGAATCTCGGTAAAAGAACAAAAATTATGTATATACGTACTTAATTTTATCAGTTGATTAAAAATAACATTATTTTAGTATATAAAGACGGTAATAAGATTTGGATATATTACCTTTTACCGACTATGGTATTGAGATCATATCATATATGACTAATTAAATCAAGAATCGAGAGTACATTTGAGATAAATATTTTAACATAATTTAGTTTATATTTTTAAAAAAATCAAACTTAAATCATTTAACTAAAAAATACAAATTATTATCAATTGTGTAATGCTATTATTTGGACCAAATATTAGTAACTAAATTCCTCACTACCTGACCCTAGTGGCTGATTATAATTAACTTCTAATCTCATATATAAAACTTGTTTTGATACAAATTATAAGTGTTTTTGAATTTTTTTCTATTAAAAATATAGAATTTTTTTCAATAAATAAGTTCTCAAAAATACTCTAGTCTTTATCCAAACTGACTCATATTACCTTCTTTGTTAAATTGATTATGACACCATCAATGATGCGCGGAGACGTGGCTTGTTACTTATTTAACTTGTTGACAAATACGGCCAATAGATTGGTGCTTGCAGACTAGTGGCGGGTAGTGTTTCCATCACACTATGCTGATTAAGCTATTGGCTTGTTTAGTTTGACACAAAAACATAACAAGTGAGGAGGAACAACCAATTGGCAAATCTATGTATGCAGATTCAAACCGCGTCATCTTCCCATGTATATATTTATTACCACTGTAAGTTTAATTTCATAGTTCCTGCTGGGACCTCAACTCAACCTCAACGCACTCACTCACCACGCCCCCACTTTATTCTTCTCTCTACGCGTTCGAATATGTTCTTCTTTCACTTTCCACTTTTCAACGCCCTCCACTGCTTTCCTTTCTAGACACAAAACTCAAAACAAATAAACAAAAGGGTCTTCTCTTCTTATTTGAATTTGACTTAAAGCCACTTACTTGTCTTCTTTATTCTCTATTTTTGTTTTCAATATGATCATTGCCAATATATATACAACATCAGACTGCTGTTATTATCTTGGCTACCTACTACTACCTCTTTTCCTTTCACTTTGTTGTTTGTTTGTTATCTTGACTTTTGAAACCTCAGACTGAGAATGGAACGTGGGGTTCTTGATAGTATCATCAATAGGCTTCTCGAAGTGAGAGGCAGACCAGGGAAGCAGGTGCAACTCTCTGAGGCTGAGATCAAGCAGCTTTGTCTTGTCTCCAGGGATATATTTATGAAGCAGCCCATCCTCTTGGAACTCGAGGCACCAATTAAGATATGTGGTATTGTTTTTGCCCTCCCTCAATCAATCACATGCTTCTATTTCTTAGTCAACTTAATTATTGCATGATCATGTGAGTTTTGTGATGACTTTTACTGAGTGACTTTTTGTATGTGTGGATTATTATGTGTCTGACTATAAAACAAGTTAAGGCTATAGGATAATTCTTTTCGTACAAAACAGTTATGGTCTAAAGTTGTTTTAGATTATAGGATAAGGAGAAGTTATTATAATTGAATTGGACATCAATTTTGTAACAACTTGGGAAACTGTCTTTTTTTTTCTTATGTTGGTAAGATTGCGCATCATCATTGAATCTTTGGTCTTTAGTTAAGCCAAATTGTGATCCATAGCTTACCTCACTTAGTAGGATAAGTTTTGTGTTGCATATGTCTTGCCCTTCCTAGACCCCAAAATTTGTGTTTATTTGAATTAGAATATTTATACTTGCTATGAGCTCTAGAATTACGAGTTTTTTATTAGATTCTATAAATTGCATTATATATTATCATATTGAAGTAAAAGAGGCCATTCCTCTTGAAAGAGAAAAACTCCTGTTAAATTCTGTTTTTTGGAATGTTAAAGTTTCTCTTCTTATTCTGTTCTCATGATTGTTTTATAGAAGTATACTCAATTCAGCTTTATCTTAGTAAATTTCCCTTTTCTTTCTCATTATCTTAGTAACTTTTTAAATTTTGAATGACTTAGAAGTCTAATTGCACCTGGTCTCTTAAAATAGTTATTGCTTTCTCTCTTGAGGTTTGATGCCTAAGAAAAATAAAAACATGAATTTTCTTTTGCCAAGGGTTATTGTTTCTGTATGAAGAAAAGTTTAAGTAGTCTACCTAGTTGTTAAATTACTGAAACACGTTCCAGAGGTGGTCTAAATTGTTAAATGCAGATACGACCTTTAAATTTGCTTTTAAGCACTTATAAGTTTTGTCAGTTTGAGTGAAATTTCTATTATCATTTTTTTGGACATTGTTTGCATGATTTTCTCCAAATTTCATGCTTAATTCTCTCAGCTTCTCGTTTCAACTTTCTGGTTTCCAGTAATATATTGCTGATTTCATAAAGATTTTGTTGATGGGGTCTCAATTAATGATTTTAATGCAAGTTCATTCCAATCGATAATTGATTTTCAACAGTGTCTTAAGTTTAAATCTCTTGAGGTGCATTATATGTAACAACAAATTGTCTATCTTATGTGCCAATAACTTCACAGCCCCGTGTGCATAAGCTTAAGTTTTATGCTTTCCAAATTTTCAAGTATTAAGCTTTATGGCAGAAGCTTTTCCCAGTTTATGGCCTCCTGATGTATTCATCAAACTTTTAAAACTTAAGATAGTGACAGGATTTGCATTATAAATAAACTGTATTTCTGCCAAGAACTTGAAACTAAAACACTGTTTTATTGAATCAACTAACTGAATACACTCCTCTGCCTCCTACCTCTTTCCTCTCCATTCCACCTTATATTCACTCCCTAACCAACTTAAATTTTAGAACCAGTTGACACTGTCAAGTGAGTGAAAGTTACTCCAAAGACAATTCTATCTGTTTTGCCGAATTATATAACTGAATATCTAAATTTCTATGTTAACTACTAGGCACTTCACAAAGTTATTTTGTTCTGTAATTAGTACTATTGTTGTTGTCTTCTTCTTTTTAAACTTCTAGGCAACTATTTTCTTGTCCAGGCTGAAATTTATATTTTGTTATTTAAGATTGGAAGTTGGAACTAACATTTTGTTTCATTTTTCTATGTTACCAGGAGATATCCACGGTCAATATTCCGACCTTCTTCGACTTTTTGAGTATGGTGGATTGCCACCTCGTTCTAACTACTTATTTTTAGGGGACTATGTTGATCGTGGGAAGCAAAGTTTGGAGACAATATGTCTCCTTCTGGCTTATAAAATAAAATATCCTAAAAACTTTTTCCTTCTGAGGGGAAACCATGAATGTGCTTCTATAAACCGCATTTACGGATTTTATGATGAGTGTAAACGAAGGTACAATGTGAAGCTTTGGAAAATATTCACAGAGTCTTTCAACTGCTTGCCAGTGGCAGCTCTAATTGATGAAAAGATACTTTGTATGCATGGTGGACTCTCTCCCGAGTTACACAATTTAAATCAGATAAAGTGTTTGCCACGTCCTATTGAAGTACCTGAAACTGGTCTACTATGTGATCTCCTTTGGTCTGATCCTAGTAGTGACACTCGGGGTTGGGGAGAAAATGGACGCGGAGTTTCCTATACTTTTGGTGCTGACAGGGTGACAGAATTCCTTCAGAAGCATGATCTTGATTTGATTTGCAGGGCGCATCAGGTTTCATATTCCTTTTAAATATGTGATTGTAATGGCTAGGAATCAAAATGTACAATGTTCTGATTATATTCGGTGTTACAGGTTGTAGAAGACGGATATGAATTCTTTGCTAACAGACAACTTGTAACTATCTTCTCCGCACCTAATTACTGTGGAGAGTTTGACAATGCTGGTGCTATGATGACTGTTGATGAGACACTTGTGTGCTCTTTTCAAATATTGAAGCCAGTAGAAAATAAAAAGCCTAGTAAGTTTGGCTTTGGGAGCACAACTACAGTTAAGCAGAGTACTCCAACAAAAGCCAAGGTATTTTGATTCCTTCAATCCATTCCAGAGCTTGCAACTATTCATCAAAAATGCTAAAATTAATAATGTAACAGAAGTTGATTTGAGCTTGAACTATTGATACGAGCTGAAAACCTAAAGGAAATAGTTAAAACATGACCTTGAGTATATCAAGTAAGGTATAAAACAGGATTCTTAAGAGGGTGGCATAACAACGAAATTTTCTTGTGAGTTGTAGCGGGTAATCATAAGTTCTAGCAGTTTTATACCTGTAAGGTTATGGTGGGAGCTTCATGCACCAATGCACCTTTTTATAAGTTTTGTCAAAGGACTAGTTTGAATATTTTAAGTCAACAGTTGATGAGGTGTTAGTGTTGGTCACAGACTCAGTTTCTGTAGCTCATCGTGTGTTGCACTCAGATTATATTGTATGCTATTCTAGAATCTATTAACTGCTAAAGTTATTTGAACCTTGTCAAGATTTTTCTATTTTATTCTTTGTCTAGCTGAATCCAAGAGCTTGTCCTTCTCCATTAACATTGCAGTATATGTTCTGAAATGTTTACAATCTTTCTTTTGTTTCCCCCCAGTTCCAGCAATCATTTTTTGGTGCTAAAGCATGATCTGATGAGGGTGAGTACAATTAGTAAATGTTTGGTGCATAGCCAAAGTTGACTTGGAAGAAGTGTTATCAGTGTTCGCTTCAATGTGAAGGAAGAATACAACTATCGATACAACCCGAGAGCTATGAGGAATACTGGATATTATCTCCGCTTTACCTTTTAGGGATAGCTGAATGCTTCTGTCTTCTGCTGGCATAGTTGTCCCTTATACAATATTGTCAAATACAAATGGAGGACTGAGGTGTTACTTTTCTTCTCCTTCAGTCCTCCTATATTCTCTTTGTCGATCTTCCTTTGTATTATAGTGAATTAACGCAACACACCTTTGAATGTCATTTGGAAGTTATTTCACTATTGTGAATGTTGTCACTTGGTTGGTTAGAATATATATGTTCTACACCCCTTACATATATAGGTCAATTTTTTATCTTGGATTTTTTTTCTTTGGTGACCTGAAGTACTATATATCCGATGCAAATAGTGAGATGACGTGATAAGATTGGCTAAATGACATGCTAAAAATTAGGAAATGATATTTTCCAAGTATTATAGCAGCATAAATCATTCTATTCTTATTTAGCTATATATGTGGATCACCTAGATGATGAATTTGTAGATAACATTAGGTTATACTTGTGATAAGTTGTTTTCTAAGTTTGTTGTTAACTGATGCAAAACCATCTATATATTGGAGCTTCTTGTAGGTCGCATAATACACATAAAGACACTGATAGCATAGTTATGAGTGTTAAGTAATCCTGGGACAATTATATGATGTGTTGTATATATAGCAGTTATGTGTGTATTTCTTAAATAGTATGCGTGACAGACTTCTGATTTGTTGTGTTAAATTGTTGAAGTTTGTTTGAACTTTGAAGGAGAGCCCTGTTAGTGTTTTTTACTATATGTATTAATTCCGAAATTCTTTCAATTAAATCTTCCAGTTGTGTGTTCAAACTCTTGAGTTTATCATTATCAACGAGGATGGACTCAAAAGAGTTTGGGGATTGAAGAAACAAGTGCAGCAGGATTGCAAGATTAATGATGAGACAAGGAGATCCAATTCTAACCTCAAATGCAGTCTTTATTGAAGGTCCAAAGATTAGAATTGTTTACCTCATGATCCATATCTCGTGGATGTTCACTCAATCAATTATGAAGATGAATCTTCTGAAACATTCAAGATTCTGAAACTGCCTAATTTTGATGAGAATGATCCCATTTGCTGGTTGGCTAGGGCTATTTTTTTTTTTTTTTGAAATCCAAAGTACTAAACTAGAACTGAAAGTGTCGGTTGGTATATGTGGTTCAGATATTTGAGGAAGAGGATGCCCAAGAAGGTATGCTTGTCTATCAAAATAGTTATTGTTTCCATTAAAAAAAATAGTTATTATTTATTGTCAGAGTCGAATTAAAGAACAAATTTTATACTTGTACAGTGAAGGTAAAGTAACTTTGGTTATGATAAAAGATAAATATATTATTTAAAGAAAATCTATCTAACAATAAGTAAAATCTAAATAAATATATTTTAAATGGAAAAACTATCTGTTAGGCCATTTTTACTAGCATATATTTTTTTTGTCAATATGAGACTATTTTGCTTTATATAAACTAGTAACATTTTTTTTTTATTGATAGGTCTAAAACTTGAGTTTTAATTAGTCTTGAGCAAGCCCTGTGTTAAGATAAAATAAATAAATAAATAAAACTTATCTATTTTAACTTAATAATAAAAATACAGTTTTGTAAGACAGATACATTATCATGGTAAACAATCCGTATGGTACTTTAATTGAATAGCGAGTTCACGTGGTGTGCTACGTTATGTTGGACATATTAGTTAGACTAGCTGTTATAGTTGTGCTATGATCAATCAGTCTACATCACATAACTTGTAATCCATTGTTTAACAAAAAATAAAAATAAAATATTTGTATATATGAAGGTGATCCTGCTAGTCAGACTAGCTAGTTGACTCAGAGACTCAGAGTCAACTATCAAAACGACCTTCTATCAGTAAATTGTTTCAAATTCCTTTTGAATATGCGATTGTAATAGCTAGGAATTAAAATTTACAATGTTTATTATACTCCATGTTACAAGTTGTGGAAGACGGATATGAATTCTTTGATAAGAGACAACTTATAACTATCTTTTTGGCTTCTAATAATTACTGTGGAGAGTTTGACAATGCTGCTGCTATGATGACTGATACCCTTGTGTGCTATTTTCAAACATTAAAGTCTCAAGATAAAATGCCTAATAAGTTTGACTTGAGTCTAGCATAGCACTCCAACAAAAAAGGCAAGGTATTTTGATTCCTTGAATCCATTCCAGAGCTTGCAACTATTAAACAAAAATGCTAACATTGATGTAGCAAAAAATGATGAAATTATTAAAAAGAAAATCCTAACGGTGGGACTTAAACTATTGATACATGCTGAAAACCAAAGACTTAAAACAGGACTCTTTAAGTAATATCAAGTGCAAGTATAGAACGAGATTCTTAAAGGGGTGGCATAACAATAAAGTTTTCTTGTGAGTTTTAGCGTGTAATCATGGTGAACAGCCTTCCTGCTTGCTTGGATAAGGTTTTCTCCATCGAACCCTCCCTAGAACCCTACAATGGTGGGAGCTTCATGCACCAATGCACCTTTTTATAAGTTTTGTCAAAGAAGGACTAGTCTGAACATTTTAGGACAGTTAATTGGTGAGGTGTTAGTCTTAGAAAGTCACAAACTCAAAGTGTCTGTAGCTCATTCTATTTTTCAGCGAGATTCTTTTTGAACATTCTATATTTCATAAGCAACTCAATAACAAATATCCAACTTATCCATATTTTTTATTATCAGATTCAACCTATCCGTATACATGAGGAGATATATCTATCGTGAAAAAGACATTTTTATAAAAGACTAAAACAAATAAATTTTACTTTTTTTTTACAATCACATATAAGAGATCAAGGCTAAAAGTTTTTTAAAAAAAAATCATGTGATCAATTAAAAAAATTACATAAGTTTTTAAAAAACAAACATAGCTTATACGTTTAATCTTGACATTTATTTTAAGATTTAAAGAATAAATCTCTTAAACAAGATTTTAGGTTTGAATTTTATAAAAAAAAAAATACAAGTGAGAGACAAAATTCTATAAAAATAATCAGTGTGAAAATTACTCATTGCCAAAACTAGTAAATATTTGACGGTCACAATAATAACATGATAAAAAAATGTAAATATCCCAAGAGGCAATTGAAAGGCTTAAGAAAAGGTAATTCTTAAATGAATAAATATAAGTAATAACGCGTTTACAACCCTAATAAGGAGAGAAAATAATATTAATGGAGTCATATTCCTATCCAACATAAGGGTGAGACAAAGAGAAAAGAAGCGTAAGATGGAGAAAAGACAATGTTATGCAGTAGTAGTATTGTAGTTGCAGTTCATTGTATAAGGTGGGCCTAACATGATGGGTATACGCGTTAAGCAAAGCGAAAGCGCGTGGAAGGATGGTGATTGAAGGGCATGCATAAGAAGATGACAATATTAATAAGACGCGCATGTAAGAGTGAGGACATTGGCCAAATCCAAATTTCATGAATTGGTCAGTTGACTTTGACAATTGCCATTCCATCCTTTGTTTCAAGGCTTCACTTAAAGCGACGGCTTGTATTATTATAAGAGCTATTTCGGTTGCAAAGCAATTTCCTACTGATGTGACTAATGACACATCGTTTGAGGCATTGGACATTTCTAATTCCGTAATTTTATACCCAAGATATCTCCTCTTTCGGATTATCTGTCTTCAAAATTTAAAAATTCAAAAAATAAAGCTTTGAAAGGGAAGGCTTATACACGTATCAGACATGGTAAAGATACTTTTTTTTTCTTTCTCGTTAGTCGTTACAAGTTATGAATTATTTTTAATTTGACACTGTTGTTTTACGAGAAATGATCAATTTATTATTATATTTATTATAAAAAAATGTTTTAAGTTATAAAATAAATCGTCAAGCCTACTTCAATTTTCGTGTATTTTTATTATCAAATTCTAAAGTCAAACTATAAAGTATGATATTTTCTAACATTAAATAATCTTCAATAAAATACATTACCAATTCTTTATATATATAGTGTTATTTATATTTTATATTTTAATAATAATTATATACAGAACTTTATTTAATTTTTTATTAAAATAAATCCAAAATATAAAAGATTCTTTTAAATAGGAGTGTTCACTATGTAATTTTGATTTAAAATTAATATGAGCCAAACAAGAAAAGTAGATATGAAGCGGTTTTGTTCGATTTAAATTATTTATAAAATTTAGTTATTAAATTTTTTGTTAAAGTAAAACAATAACTACTTTTAAGTTGAATAATTCTTAAATATTAATCATTCAACTAAAAAGTAACCATTTAACTTAAAAATAATACTTGTTTCAAGTTTCAATGAGGAACTAAAAAACAAGAAACAAAAAACAACATTCATATACTTGTTTTCAACCATAAAAACTAAGAAAATAGATATCCAACAATAAAATACTAATTGCAACAATAATTTATAGAGGTGATGCGGTTTGATTTGATTTTCAAGTGTCAAATACTGAAATGAATCGAACCGCGTAATTTTTAAAATACAAAAACCAAACCAATGAACATTAATTTTTATGCGATTTGCAATTTTTTGTCATTTTTTTATTTTAAGCTCGATTTGGTTCAATTTTAAACATTCATAATTTAAATTAGAAAATACTACTAATGAAAAAAAAAACAACTAGAATATACTACTGTGAACTAAAGGTAACTCAGAGTCAGATTTACAAATCTGACATTGAAAAGTTCAAACAAATAAAATTTAACACTCTTAACCTAAGACTGCCGGAAAAAAAAACCCCAAAAAGAATTCTGAAAAAAAAAACCTACCCCTCCCCAAAGTTTAAGGTGATATATAAAGGTTTTTATTAAATAGCCAAAAGTCTGAATCAAAGTAATTAAAAAAATTAATTAAATTGGTGATATTTTTTAAAAAATTCTTAACTAGTATTTTTAAGACACTTGATTATGATAAACTGATTATTGCAATATTGCAATAATCAGTAGCTCTTTAATTTAAAATTCAAATTTACGATAGTGAAAGTGAAATTGTGGAAGGTGGCCATTGATGTTACAAAGGGATGAATGATTGATGGAATGGTCGATAGTGTGAATGGAAAGACGAAGAAGGGATAAGATGGAACGTTGGAATTGACTTGGTGTAAGAATGCCAAGTGGCCAAACCAGTGATCTTAGATATTCGCTCGCACACAATCATGAATATGCATCCTTCAGAATATATTACTATTAATTCTAATTAGATTCCACAATGAACAACCAAATGTGTAGCCGGAAAGCAAGCTCGCTCATTGCTCAATAATTGCAATTTACAACAACCTAGTACCAAGTCTTCTAATTACATTTGTTGCCTTAAGTCGAAAAACTTGGATAATCTGAGAATATATATCCTGATAAGCTCTTTTTGGCCACCCATAAAAGAAAATATATAATGATTAAGTTTATCATCGCTCTTAGAGAATATATATGTAATATTTGTTAATTAATTATATATGTTTTGGTTTTCAATTAAACAAAATAAGCATCTTATTTAATGTTTTTGTTTTTAGATTGAACAATAGGACTTTTTAGCAACGTCTTATCCAGATAACAAATACAAATCGGTTAGAATACCACAAGTGAGTGCTAAAAGTCGATGGGTTAACCAAGCTATATGGCAAGATGTTAATGCTGAGGAGAGGGTTGTTAAAACTAAGGCAACTTATGCTTCAATTATGTTCAAAACTATCAAGAAGTACATGACATTTCTAGACCATTAATTGATCATTCATTCTTTTGGACATATGCATCATGACACAAATTATTATGGACAGTCATTACTTGGAGAGGATGGGGCTTGACCCAAGACATTTATTCTTTATATCTTGCACTAAAAATATATATTATTAATAAAAATGCCTAATATAGATATTTAATTTAAATAATCTGTATAAAAACATAATAACTAGTACTAGTTTTTATTTTATATAACCTTATAATTTATTTTTTCAATAATGCATATAGGCATGACTTTTATTGTTGTCATTGTAATTTATAAAACATCACATGTAAGGTTTAGGAAATGCGACTGAGATCGGAAGGAATTTGGATAGAATGACGTACTAATATATAAATGAAGGGCGCGTTTACATCAGATTGATAAATAATTATGAGTCAGTCTTCAATAATACGTTTCAAAGATGAAGATGGATTATAAAAAAAAAAAAAAAAGTAAGGTCGTAGAATTCGATTGTAATTTTATTTTATTTTTAAAATTATGTATGAATTTGACTTGATTTTTTTTAATAAAATAGGTTTTTTAATTTTAAAATTAAATAAATGCGTCTATATATTATTTTTTTACATTAGAAATTATCAAATTATTATTTTTATCTAAATACTTTAAGATTTGTGATAGTTTGAGGAGAAATACTTTTAAAAGTTGAAAAGTGAGAAATTAATTAGAGGAAATTTAGTAAAATTGAATTTTTTTTTTTATATAGGATGTAAGATTAGAGTTTGAAGGAAAAAATATATTTTTTATATACTTGGAGTGAAAATTGATGTTTTGATTGGTGAATTTGAGTAGATAAAATTTAAAATAAGTTAATTTATAAACATTTGAAGTTGAAAAAAACAAATAGAACACTCTATCCGGAAGGTTTAGGTTTTATTTATGCCGCTAGAAATCCTGCTTGTAAAATTTTAGCACATGTTTGAATTAATTATTTTACTATTAAAAAAATGATAAGCAGGTCTATGACATATTGAAAATGTTATCCTTTCAAAAAAGTCTAAGCAGGTTTATGAAAACTTTCAATGAAATGATAAATAATTTAAAATTCTTATTGTCAACTTATTAATGCATGATAAGAAATTATTATTTTTTAAATATTATATAAAATATAAAATCATTAAAAACTTATTTCAAATTAATTTAAATATTTGACAAGATATTATTATTTTATATCATGATAAATACTCAAGCATACACCTTTTAGAATATGATTACTTAAATAAGTTTATTTATTTCAATGTAATTAAGTTATTAGAGTAAATATTTTAATTAAGTTATACTAAATTTGGATTATTTTTTTTTTTGTAATAATCAATTAAATAATAAATATTTTATATAAATAATTATTATTTATATAAGTAACTCACTTAAATAATATACTGAAAGTTATCATCTTCAATAAATAAAAACTTTAAAAATATTTGTTAAACAATATTATTTAATTTTAAACAACTGACTTAAACATTCGTTAAACTCATTAAATGACTTGATTCCCCTGTTTCCTCGTTGGTACGGCAATTAAGATTTACATTTACACCCAATCCGGTCGGAACATTAAATAATGGAGCTACGTGTGTGATTGATTGCCTGCAATACAATCAACAGTCATAGAAAATCTGTGAAGCCTATGCTTGGTGCTTAGAGCAGCTCCAGCGGTGGGAGCTTATATGCAGTCCTTAGGGATTTTTTGTGGGCCCTTTAAGAAACGTTCCTTATATTAGATGCGTATCTTAAATTTCAGGTTCATATTTTTGCCAGCTGGATTACTCCAATGGAAAAGAAAAATAAGAAACCGTTCCAGCTCAGATAAGAAACGCGAAAGATACCACCGCTGGAGCTGCTCTTACTCCGTTTAATTTGACCGGAAATAGAGAACAAAAAAGGAAACAGGGAGGATAGGGATTGAATAAAAAAATTACTTTCTTAATATTTATTTCAGAGAGCAAATATTTTATATTTTCTAAGTTACGATAAAATTGGAGAGAAATGTTTATAGATATATTCTACCACCATTCCATTTATTTAAATAAGTAGAGAAAAAAAATATCCACTTATTTCTTCCTTATTTTTATCTATTCCAAAAATACATTTTTATTTTAGTTCTATCACTCCTGTTTTCTTCATCTTAATTTTCTATTTCACTTATAATTGATACAAAATATTATTGTTTAATAATTGATACACATAATAATCTACGTGCCAAAAATTGTCCTCATTTAATGATTTTTTTTATAAATAAAAGTGATTTTTCTTGTTAAAAATGTACATACACATTTATATTAATTAGTTTAATACATGAATATGCTAAACAATGAAACCTAACCCAAACCCTAATTATGTACCATTTTTACTAAGTTTGACCACAAACACTAACCCTAATTATGGACACCAAACCCTAAGTTTGCACCCTAACCCTAACCCTAAATATATTCATTGAAACCTAGGTATGAAACCTTACCCTAACCATAACCCTAATTATGGATACTAAACCCTAAATGTGTCAAATACACTTTTGTTTTACATTTATGAGTCATAGACACTTTTGCTTTAAGCTGGATGAAAGGTGGTGTGATTGTGACAAATTTCAAAAAGTGCATATGCCTTGTCTCATGTTGTTGCTGCTTGTAAGCATGCTCATCATGAGTATAGGAACTACATACATCATTTGTATACATTGAAAAGCGTCTTCGACCTATACAAAGGATTGTTTGTTGAATTGCACAATGAAACATATTGGTCACGTCTCAAGAGCCAAGAATCTGCCCCGACCCAAAGATGAAAAGAAATTTTAAAGGTCGTCCTGCCTCCTCTTGTATACACATTGAAATGGATATCCGAGAATCGAGCCAATCAAAATGATGTTCCATGTGTCGTATCCCAGACCATTCAAAAAACAAATGTCCCCACAGTGTAGACTCAAGCCAACAACGTTAAGTTTATGTCATCAACATCAACATCAACATCAACATCAACATCAAAGCACTTTTAACCCAAGTTAATTGGGGTCGGTGGTATATGAACCCAATGATAAATCAGAAATAAGACAAAGAAAGAGAAATGGAGAAGGGAAGAAAAAGTGGAAAAAAGATAAAAGAGAGAAAAAAATAAACTAAAATAAAAGAGGGGTGAAAGGAAGAGGAAAGAAGAGGAAAAAAACTAAAAAAAAGGAACGATTGGAACATAGAACTACTAATGGGTTTAACCCTCCACCAAGCTTATAGTTTTTTTCACTCCATTCTAAGACATACTGTCCGTCAATCTATATCCGACTCCATTAGGTTTTTTTAACTACATTTCTCCAAGTAAGTTTCGGTCGACCTCTACCTCTCTTTGTGTCAAGCTTTTGGTAACAAATTTTTGTTCTTACAGGAGCATCCAATGGTCGTCTCATGACGTGCTCAAACTACCTCAATCTATGCTCCCTCATCTTTTTACATATTAGTACCACTAATACCTTTCGTCGAATATCCTCATTTCTTATCTTATCCATCTTTGTATAACCACATATCCACCTTAACATCCTCATTTATGCTACCTCTATTTTATGTTTATGTTACCTATGTGCTGGCTAACATTCTGCTCCATATAACATTGTCTGTCTTACAGCTGTTCTATAAAATTTTCCTTTTAGCTTAAGGGAAATTTTGCGGTCACACAAACCTAAACCATGCTCCGATTCTATGATTTACATTCTCATCAATCTCACCACCTTTTTGCAAAATTGATCGCAAGTATCTAAAAACATCTTTCTTGGGTACCTTTTGACCAAGTAGATGCACTATGTCTTGATCACCATCTCTTACCCGCGAAAACTCACACTTCATGTACACCGTCTTGCTCTTGCTTATCGTGAATCCTTTAGACTCCAAAGTGTTTCTCCACAATTCTAGTTTTCTATTAACACCATCTTTGGTCTCATTAATAAGCACGATATCATCTGTAAAAAGCATACACCAAGACATTTCCTCTTGAATATCTATCGTTAGTTCATCCATCACTAAGACAAAGAGATAAGGACTAAGAGCTAAACCTTGGTGAACATCTACGTGATAGGAAAATACCTTGATATCCCATTACAAGCTTTCACACATGTGATAGCCCCATCATACATATCCTTGATTGCATTAACATACTTCAATACTACCTTTTTCTTCTCAAGAGTCCACCATAAGACTTCTCTTGGGACCCTATCATATACTTTCTCAAGATCTATGAACATTATATGTAAATTTTTTTTCTTTTCCCTATACCTTTCCATTAATTGTCACATCAAGAAAATACCTTTTATGGTACATCTTCTTGGCATAAATCCAAATTGATTTATGGAAATATTGGTCTCCCTCCTTAGACGATGTTCAAATATTATTTGCAATTTAAAAATTTTGTTATGAAGGGGAGAAGAAGACAACAAAAGAAAATCATTTTTTTCGTGAGCCAGAGATCATGGTTGTCACTCAACCTATTAGGTTTGATACTAATCTCATTAATTATATTTGACTAGCTACATCAACAAAATTACAAACTAAAATATATGAATAAAGTTTAGACAAATTTAAAATTAACATTTCATTTTATAATTGGTTTTTCATCTTAAATATAAACTATCATATCCCAACAAGTTATTGGTCTAACTGATATTAAGGTTAGTTCTCTTAAACAAAATATGAACAACCTAGTTTTTTCACAAAGATTAATCACCAGGGAAAAAATAGTGTATACTTCACACCTGTATCATAGTAATTAAAAAAAATCATAAACAACCATATATGTTAAATTTGTTGAATTTTGTAATATATATCTTTATAATAATAATAATAATAATAATAATAATTTTCATTTAAAACTGAGAGGGAAAATATTAATTATTAAATTTTATTGAATGAACAAAATTTAAAAAAAATACAAATTGTGTAAATTTTATAAAGGTTAGATAAATTTATAAACTGTGACATGACATTAAATTTTTACCATTTATGTTCAGTTGCATAGTCTAATTTTTTTTTGTCATATAAAAATATTTTCTGTTTTATAAAAATATATACACCAAATTACCAAAATGATTACATACTCTGTCTGTTTTAACTTTTAATATTTCAACGCAAGCAACCAATTGTAAAAAAAAACGTAAAGAAATAGATGAAGCAAGCAATGTTATATATATATATATATATATATATATATATATATATATATATATCCTTCATAATAAAAAAATGATAGCAATAGCTTATTCTTTTTGTTTAAACTTTCAATCTTTAATGTTATTAAGAAAAAAACCTATAATCTTTAAAAGCAAGCGGCCAAACCAAAGCATTAGAAAGAGCGTAAAGAGATAGATGAAGGCATGAAGCAAGCAAGCAAGCGATTTGTGAAAGCGTTGACCATAAAGTGTGAACTACAAAGTGTAGGATTGTAGGAATGAGCATATACCACCAGATACCTGCGTTGATTCTGGATTCTTGATGCCAGTCCTTGTATTTTCTGGTGACAGCTTAATCTTGTGCTATACTATATATAACAACTCACCCTCTCTCCTTACCTCTTCATTCCCAACACAACGCAACACAACACAACACAACACACTCTCCTCCTTCAAACTAGCACTGGTCACAACCAACCAAGTGTCCCCCCCCTCCTCTCCCTTGTTAACAGGTGAGACCCTTTTTTCATTTTCCTTCATGGAAAATTCTCTTGTAACTTTTTGGTTATGCATGGCATGGAACTGAAACTAACTCACTCGTATCGTAGTCGTAGCCTATGGTTGAGTTCCTTAGTGGGAGGCCCACTTTTCTAAGCGCACAAACACAACTTCACTTCACTTTCTCAATTTTATAATTTACTAATCATTACCATTCGACCACTAAAAATCTGGAACTTGCCTTTTACCCGTATGATATGATACGAGGAGACCAATTTCGTGATTCTTCTCCTCTCCTCATCATCCACCACTGACCCACTCACTCTTTTTGCAAAATAATGGTGGTGTTATGTTAATTCATATTCCATACCCATTAAGTGAAACACAAAAGAAACAACTTTTAGCCTTATCCATTTTCTTAATCCTCCCCCCCTTTTTTCCTACAGTTTATGCTGATTTTCCATGAAACAACACCAACCCCGTCCCTCTAAACAAAAACCGAACCTTCTCAACGGAATTAATTTTTCAGGAAATTATTGGCACAAACACAAACCATTCTTCTCTGCCTTTTGTTTTTTAAATTTAATTTATTTTTATAATTTAGGATGATAAATCTTTTCCAGTGTCTATGCTTTATTTTGTCTTTTACCAATTTTGAGTTTTTTTCTGGTTTCCTCGTGCTACCCATGGTCTGATAGCAACTTGGTTCAACACCTGTAGATTCCCTGTTTGCAGTTGATTTTCCACACCCTTTTTTTTTTCCATGTCTCTGTTCTTTTGGTTTGGTAGGGACACCGGAAAAAGAAAAATAGTACCAAATTACCAATGAATTTCCAATTTCTGACCAAATTTTCTCTCTCATGGTATATACTGAAGTTTACTCATT
Organism: Glycine tomentella; assembly: GCA_007407185.1. NCBI lineage: Eukaryota > Viridiplantae > Streptophyta > Magnoliopsida > Fabales > Fabaceae > Glycine > Glycine tomentella. The sequence goes on from PYAF01005740.1 coordinate 1,985,496, forward strand.
GGTTGAATCCACACCTTAAGCAATTTGGGTGAAGTGGTTGAAAAGTGAGAATAGATCTCAGCTTCTTATACTAAATTCTCACACGACTTCTATATGAGAGAATTGTGCTGATCTTTCTTTTCATACATAAAATCTTATCTATTTAATAATACACACAATTTTATATGACATGGCTATGTGAAAATATCTATTACATGACAAGCTTTCCGGAGCTGGAATTATAGACTCGTTGTTAGTTCAGAGTCAAATTCATATAGTACATTAATATAATAGTTTTATTTTAGGAATTTTCAACTTTGGTGGCCGTTGACTATTAATATAGTAGAAAAATACCAAAAGGTAAGGGTTTTTCATCAATCCAATGCATCAGCCTGAGAAAGATGAACATCTGCCGTATTTTTTTTCTTTCAAACCTTCCTTAAAATTGTTAATTTATTACAAAAGTCTACTATAATATACACTTAATTTGTCAATTATTCAATATTTTATTCTTGATAATTTGTACAAAGTGTGGAACTCGGTTATATCATTCCTTCACTGTTATTACAAACACCAGTTCTTTTCCATTCAAATTGTTGGTATTGGAGGGAAGAAAAATATGGAATTGCATGGTTATAGACTTAGACTATAGTTGTATTTGGCACATACAAAAACTATTATCTTTTTTTTTTTTTTTCTTGTGCTGGAAAATTCAAATCACTGATTGTGGCACATCAGGTAGCAGAGTTAGTGAGTGATGGCAGGAGAACAACTAGGAGTGCTTAATGCACTCGATGTGGCAAAGACACAATGGTACCACTTCACTGCTATTGTGATTGCTGGAATGGGATTCTTCACCGATGCCTATGATCTTTTCTGCATTTCCCTTGTGACCAAGTTGTTGGGGAGGTTATATTACACAGACACAAGTAACCCGAAGCCTGGTGTCCTTCCTCCTAATGTTCAATCTGCTGTGACTGGTGTTGCACTATGTGGCACTTTAGCCGGCCAACTTTTCTTTGGATGGCTTGGTGATAAGATGGGAAGGAAAAGGGTTTATGGCTTAACTCTTATGCTTATGGTTGTTTGTTCCATTGCCTCGGGACTCTCTTTTGGAGACGACCCTAAGGCTGTCATGGCCACACTTTGTTTCTTCAGATTCTGGCTTGGCTTTGGGATTGGTGGTGACTACCCTCTATCAGCTACAATTATGTCTGAATATGCCAACAAAAAGACTAGAGGGGCATTCATTGCTGCAGTGTTTGCAATGCAGGGTTTTGGAATCCTGGCTGGTGGAATAGTTGCCCTGATTGTGTCATCTGCATATGACCACAAGTATGATCTTCCTAGTTACAAGGAGAGTCCAGAAAGATCGATAGTGCATTCGCTTGATTACGTTTGGCGTATCATCTTGATGTTTGGTGCAGTCCCGGCTGCTCTTACCTACTATTGGCGAATGAAAATGCCAGAGACGGCTCGCTACACGGCCCTTGTAGCCAAGAATGCAAAACAAGCTGCTTCAGACATGTCTAAGGTGTTGCAAGTTGAGGTTGAAGCTGAAGAGGACAAGTTGCAGCACATGGTTGAGAGTGAAAACCAAAAGTTTGGCTTGTTCAGCAAGGAATTTGCCAAACGCCACGGGCTGCACTTGCTTGGAACCACGGTAACTTGGTTCTTGTTGGACATTGCCTTCTACAGCTCGAACCTTTTCCAAAAGGACATTTTCAGTGCCATTGGATGGATTCCTCCTGCAGAAGACATGAATGCAATCCATGAAGTTTATAGGATTGCAAGAGCACAGACACTGATAGCATTGTGCAGCACCGTGCCAGGGTACTGGTTTACGGTGGCCTTTATCGATATCATTGGACGTTTCGTCATCCAATTGATGGGTTTTTTCTTCATGACAGTCTTCATGTTTGCTCTTGCTATACCTTACAATCACTGGAAGAATCACAACAATATTGGGTTTGTTGTGATGTACTCTTTCACCTTTTTCTTCTCCAACTTTGGTCCAAATGCCACCACATTTGTTGTGCCGGCCGAGATTTTCCCAGCAAGGCTGAGATCTACTTGTCATGGAATCTCAGCCGCTGCAGGAAAGGCAGGAGCAATTGTTGGTGCATTTGGATTCTTGTATGCTGCACAAAGTACAGACCCCAGCAAAGTTGATCATGGTTACCCAACTGGTATTGGGGTTAAGAACTCCCTCATTGTGCTTGGTGTGATCAACTTCCTTGGAATGTTATTCACCTTTTTAGTACCGGAATCAAAGGGAAAATCACTGGAAGAGATGAGTGGGGAGAATGAAGATGATGGTGCTGAGGCTATAGAGGTGGCAGGGTCTGCTAGGACGGTTCCAGTTTAACCAAAGTCTCTGATCAACAAAGTACTTAGTTCATAATTCTAGTGATGCTATTATTGTGTGACAATTTTACTTCGGGTTTTCTACAGCTAGATGCTCAATAATGATGTAGATATATGTTTCTCGGTGCTGTCTGTAACTTTAAATCAATTACAAAGTGTGTGTATTCATTCTTGTTTTTAATTAGAAGTGTTGTCTAAATCATACGTGTATTTCATATATGTAGCTAAAAGGTATGAGAGAAAAGTTTTGTCTCGAGTTCCTTTGTTTTAGAGGTGTCCTCTGTTTATGCATAGTTCTTCACGTTATGGTATGGTATCATACGTATGCATACTTTAACCGAGGAACAAACTCTACAATCTTAATGCAATTATAAAGGAATTTTATTTTCATTTTCTTTCCTCCATTTTGTACAGCAGAACGAAGATGGAGACAAATTTGTTTAGATCTTTCTCTCAGTGATATACTGTACAGCAGTACACGCTTATAATAAAAAGAAGAGAAAAATCATAAGATCACCTTAAACTTTGTATCTTTGTAAATAAGCACTCCTAACTTTTATCTCCTTTCAAATAATCTTTGAACTTTGAACTCTTATTATATTTACAGTTACCGGAAAGAGTTCAGGGATTAATTAAAAGTTTTAAAACAAAATACAAAAGTTTACAAGGTCTATTTGTTAAAGACACGAAGTCATGGATGTGTTTATATTAACCTTGCTTCTTGTTTAACGTAGAAGTAATAATTTTCAATTTTTTACAGTTACACTTGTTGCCTAGAAAAGTGCGAAACTGCTTTGGAAAGCGTGAAACTGGATTCCTACTGATTTCCAAACACACTCATGTTCTTTTTTTCTCTCTCTCTCAAAAATAAACATTCTATGTGATGCATGTGGGCTTATTGAACTAAAACTTAGGGCAACACCACACGTTATGCAGTCACAAACAACACAATCAAGTGATGCAGAAACATAATAACCCATTGTTAAAACAGCAGAAGGGCAACGAATATTCGGCTAAAAAGTGCTGAAAAATTCACTCAAGTCAAGTAAGTAAATGCAGCAATCAATCCCAAGGAATGTGCTGCATAAAGAAATTTTATTGATTAAATCAAGCTACGAAGCAGCAATTGGCCTACATTCTGTCCATTAGACCACTCTACAATATTTTTACTACTGTATCTTCTAAATTATTACTTCAACTGAAAAAAAAAACATATTTGAGTGTTTTCTTCAATTCTTTTGCACTAAATGGACCTTATTTGAGTGTTTTCTTCAATTCTTTTGCACTAAATGGACAAGACAATTGCTATAGCACTGACTGAACTTTGTGTAACCCCAGCAACAACATATTTTTTCGACAGTGTTTCTATTATTTTGGGCATCACAATATTATTCTCCTTAAGGGAAAAATACATAGGGAAAAAGAACTAGAATGCTTCTACATTTTGTCTGTTATGTTGATTGTAGGCAAAAAGCAGAGTGCAATCTGTTCTGGGAATATTGCAGGGCAGGAAATCAGAAGGATAATATATCTTTCAATATTTGATTATAGTTTTACTCTCAATTTGTTTTACACAAGCTGCCAAGTAAGGGCCAAGAACTGAAGGCTTTTTTTTTTTTATTGAATATGCAGATGCATGAGATGAGGATCTTCCAACAACTGAAGAAAGAATATGTTGCACTGAGAAAGAAACTTGAAGCTTATTTTAAGGTGACTAGACAATAGAAAAGTGGAGTCAAATTTTAAACTATTATTGTAAAATTGTTGTGTTTGGGAATGTACTAAACTAAAGTGAATCCCCTATTCTTCATCTTCTATTGTTCTGTGTTTCTTGTTTCTGAGTGTTGATTTTGGAGGAGAAATGAGTAGTCCTGGGACTTTGAAATTAAGTGTTTTTTTATATTATTATTCGATTAGTACAATGGTAAAATTGTGTCTTAGTAACTTGTTGGTCATGAGAGTTCGAATTCACAAATACTCTCTTTGCATACAAGAATAAAATCATGTACAATGTTTCTCTCTCTTATTTTCGTATAACAAGAAACCTATGAATAATGGAATACATAATTTTTTACTTTTTTAGTATAACATGACAACATTTTTGAAGCTTTGATTTTTTTGCTAGTGTACCTCCAGATAGGGGTGCAGATCCAGAAAAATAATTAAGGGGGACATTAGTGGTGGGGATTCGAGGAAAAATGGTACCATTCAAAAGGGGAAAAATGACAAAATTAATGTGTAATCAGTGCTTCAGAATAACAAAAGTGTGACCACTTCATTCATGAAAATTACAAACATATATATCCACACTTACTTCTCTTTTATTTTTTTATCTTTTTTATTATTCTTTTTTCATACTTTTCGTTTTTCCCTAAGTAGTTAGTGTACTTCTTGAAAATTTAAGGACGGCAGTCTCAAACGTACATCCACCTGCCTCCAGAATTCGAGGATACTGATAGAGTATATATATTTTAAAAATGATATACTACATCGGTTTTGGTTTTAATTCAAAACAATGCGAAAGTGACAGTTTGTTTATTTTACTACAGGCATAGCTTTAAATCGATTTTAATGATAGCTGATTTAGAAAGTTATCAGACTGGATCGGTTTCTGAAAAAATGTTGTAAAAATAAATACTTTTAACATCAAACATGGCAAAAACCGATGATTTCGAAACACTTAAATAACGGATGTTAAAAGAAAATTTTGCAATAATGAATTGCCGTTGATAGTGAAGTTGGTATCCACTTGTTGCTCTTTCTCGTAACAGATAATCAATAACATACCATAGACATGAACGGTTAGATTTAATATTTGAAGGGAAGCATTTAAAATATGACATCTCGTATGAGGACAAGGTGTTGTTACAAATGGTCAAAAAGTTACCATTTTAGTGCCTGAGGACCATATCGAGAGAAGACTTTTATTATTCTGTCTTCTTATAGAAATTTTGAACAGTGATATATATATATATATATATATATGAAATTATCTTTCTTTATAAATGTCTACAGTGTTATCTTATTCCATTTAAGAATTGTTATAAAATAATCTAGAGATATATGTTTGATATTTAAAAAAAATGTATTTTTTTATAATTTTTAAATAAATATTCATAAAAAAATAAGTAGTAAGGTAATACACTACTTCATAATTCAAAGTTGTAAAAAAGTTTACCATTTTGAATTTTTTTTAAATACAACTTAAAAGTCATATATATTTTTATTTAAATTAATATTTTTGTTTATAATTTTATTTAATATTTTATATTGTTTTTATGTAATATATTTTTTATAAATGAAGCATTAATAAAATGAAATTGTAATTATATGAACGATTTTAAAGTTAAATTTATTAGAATGTATTAAAATTTGAAAAAGAATCTTTAACACGGAGAAAAAATATAGAAAATATTAAATAAAATAATATATAAAATATTAATATAAATAAAACTAGTCATCACTTTATAGTAAATAATTTACTACTTTTATAAAAATATATTTTTAAAAAATAAGACTTCAAAATTGTATTTAAAAAATAATAATTTTTTTATAATTTCAATATAAAAAAAATTATAAAATGATTTATGACTTTAAACTTAAAAATCATGGAATAACTTATAATTTATCCCTTTCTAATTATTTATTTAAAATCTACCCTTATTTAATAATTTAGAGAAAAAAATACCCATAAACCATCGTTTCGCCGTCGAACAACCGTAGTCATGTAACGTATCACGTAAACATGAAAAGCAAAGATTCTTCACGGGTTGATTCACAAGCTTAATTGATTTTGTACAGTCATACCATTGGATGAAATGGTTGTGGTCAGAAAAAGTTTGAAGAGATGAGAGAACCCTATAAAGACAACCAATTGAGTTGCTACAAAATTCCAATAAAACTGTGTAACATGCATGGTAATTTCTGTCCAGGATAAAATACTTCGAAGTATAAAGTACACCAAAGCAATAATAACCGAAAATAATTCGTTAGTCCTATTTTTGGTCTTACATCATATATCATTATCATGAATGTACTCTTATTTATTGAGTCAAAAATTAATTTCACTTATTGTGTGTGGTTGTGTTAATCCAAATTTTTTTGTACAATGTGAAAATCAAATTTAAATTCTTCTATAAATAGAACTTTCTTCTTCTTCATGTAAACTTAATGACATCTTATATATGCTTTAATTCTTTATATTTAGATTTATGTTATCATCATCAAATGTAATGTAGATATTTGAAGATAATATATGAGAGATTAAATATATATTTGAGATATACATTTTAGTAAGGTAAATGTGAAATTTTAAGTAACGGATTTTTAAAAAATATTATTAAAGATAGTAGTTTTATTTTATCCAACAACATGATAACAATTAATGCCATAACTGAATCAGGTAAATGCGAAGAATATGCTGTTGAATATTCAAATTTTGAAGAGGTTTAACACGCGTACATCTTAACAATTGATAATTACCATTATCTCTACTATTAAAGATAGCTATTTTTTGTTATCTTTTTTTTTTATTTATTTATAAAAAGAGAGAATCCGCTACACTTAAATACAGAACCCTTTCCCAGTCCCTCCAACACAAGAGTAACATTCCTTCGTCGTTTCTCGCGTGTTTCCCTGCACTCTTCCTACGTTTGAAAAGCGCGCGATATCGCTTTGTTCTCTCTGTGTGCCACTACGTACCGATCGAGGTATGCTATACCTCTTTGTTTTTGTCCTTTTTTTTAAAATAAATAAAATAAATAGCTGTTCTACTCTTTTCTTTTTCTCTATGAGCGGTTGGGACGATTTTTCTTCTTTTTTGTTCTTGTAGACATGAAATAGCAGATCATTGTTCATGGGTTCTGTTATTGGTTTCGATAATTTAAACCTAGCATTTCTCTAATTTAAAAAGCGTGATACTTTCAAGTCAAATATTTTTCTTGGACTTGGTTTTATCAACTCTATATTATAAAACTGAGTACATAATTTGGAGAATGAGCATGTCATCTCTTTGTTCCCTCAATTACGAATTCTCAATATTCTTTTTTTTATCTTGTTGTATTCTCACTATCTTCACAACTACATATTTACTATTACTTAATCATAACTATCATTTTTTATTCATATATTTCATATTCTTAATTGTCTATTTTTTTAAGTATTATAATTAGGGCTTTTTCTTTTTTCGTTAAACTTTTAGATTTCAACTATGAAATTAACCCTATTACTATTTAAAGTATTATTATAAATTTATAGTATATATTAACAAATATTTAATTATTATAAATTTTAATATATAAGAAAATATTTATCCTATAAAATATTACCTAGTTTTATTATTTTTATCTTGTCATAGTCGTTTGTGAGAAATGTCATCTCCGTTTAGGGGTAATTGCTGTTATTGATATTTTTCAATTGTTTTAATTGTTGTTAGTTCTTTTTTTTTAGATAAATTTTGTTAGTTTTTTGATAGAGTTAATTTAATTTGCTAATGTTTATATTCAATTAGTCATTTTATTGATAAATTTAATTTAGTTTACTGACGATTAGATTTAATTAATTATTTTGTTGGATTGGGTCTATAAATATAGATAATAAATGTTTAGAGATGTAAGACTTTATGATATTTGACTATTAGACTCCTTGGATCACATGAATACTCTTCCCAAGAAAAATACACTTTTTATTGTTATGCGTAAGGTGTACGTACTATACTATATGGCAACTTCCTTTAATAGCAATTCAATAATTACCTGCTTCACTTTGTTGACGAACTAATGGAACTATGATGGTGACTTTGCGAGTAATAAAATAACAAAATTTAATGTCATTAGATTGGTGCTGCACTCGGTGAGTTAAAAACTGAAATCTTAGGATCTATTTGATGCCATGACTTCCCATGTATTTTCGATGAAAATAATTATTTTAACGATCACGATGCTGTGCACTTGGTTTTCCATCCCACCTTTAGAAGCTGTGGCCCCCATGTTGAAACCTGCCTTATTCAGATTGACTACTGTGGAAATTGTAGCTCTTTAATTTGTCTTATTGTCATCACCTTATCGCTTTTCTTAGCTTTCACCGTTGATTCATCATGGTTCATTTATTTGCTCTTATTAAATAGTATCACGCGCACCCTTGTCCAACACCGCCTTCTAGTTATTTATACTATCTTCTGATCTTTTCTGATTGTATTTCAGGTTAAGCTTAGGTACCACCTGGGAGATTGAAAATAAAGTAAGAAAATTTTGTGACAAAAGATACACAGACATGGCTAGGGATCAGTTGCACGTGCTTAATGCACTCGACGTTGCCAAGACACAATGGTACCATTTCACAGCAATTGTGATTGCTGGAATGGGTTTCTTCACTGATGCATATGATCTTTTTTGCATCTCCCTTGTCACCAAATTGCTTGGCCGCATATACTACTTTGAAGGCCACGAAAAGCCAGGCTCTCTGCCATCAAATGTTTCTGCTGCCATCAATGGTGTTGCATTCTGTGGAACCCTGGCAGGCCAGCTTTTCTTTGGCTGGCTTGGTGACAAAATGGGAAGGAAACGTGTCTACGGAATGACACTTATGCTCATGGTGATATGCTCAATTGCTTCTGGTCTTTCTTTTGGCAAAGACCCTAAAGCGGTTATGGCCACCCTTTGCTTCTTCCGTTTCTGGCTTGGATTTGGCATTGGTGGTGACTACCCTCTTTCGGCCACTATCATGTCTGAGTATGCCAACAAGAAGACTCGTGGAGCATTCATAGCTGCTGTTTTTGCAATGCAAGGTTTTGGAATTTTGGCTGGTGGCACGGTTGCAGTTGTTGTTTCATCTGCTTTCAAGGCCTTGTACCCTGCTCCAGCATTCCAGGTTAACCCAGTTTTGTCCACAGTGCCACAAGCTGATTATGTTTGGAGGATAATCTTGATGTTTGGTGCACTCCCAGCTCTGCTCACATACTATTGGCGTATGAAAATGCCTGAGACTGCAAGATACACTGCCTTGGTTGCCAAGAATGCCAAGCAGGCAGCTGCAGATATGTCAAAGGTGCTGCAAGTTGAGATAGAAGCTGAACAGGAGAAAGTTGAGCAATTGGACACAAGAAGAGGGAATGAATTTGGATTGTTCACAAAAGAGTTCCTTCGCCGCCATGGACTTCACCTTCTTGGAACAGCCGTTACTTGGTTCCTGTTGGACATTGCCTATTATAGTCAGAATCTTTTCCAGAAAGACATCTTCAGTACAATTGGTTGGATTCCTGAAGCAAAAACCATGAATGCCATTGAAGAAGTTTTCAAAATTGCTAGAGCACAGACCCTTATAGCCCTTTGCAGTACTGTACCTGGTTACTGGTTCACAGTGGCACTCATTGACAAGATGGGAAGGTTTACAATTCAAATGATGGGTTTTTTCTTCATGACAGTGTTCATGTTTGCCTTGGCTATTCCATACCACCACTGGACCATGAAGGGCAACCAAATTGGGTTTGTTGTGCTGTACTCATTGACCTTCTTCTTTGCCAATTTTGGTCCAAATGCCACAACATTCGTGGTGCCGGCAGAGATTTTCCCAGCAAGGCTAAGGTCTACATGCCATGGCATATCGGCTGCAGCAGGGAAAGCTGGGGCAATGGTAGGGGCTTTTGGCTACCTGTATACTCAAAATGCCATCGGACTGAGAAATACACTTATAGTTTTGGGTGTGGTTAACTTCTTGGGGATGCTGTTCACATTCTTGGTGCCTGAATCTAAAGGAAAATCCCTGGAGGAGATGTCTGGTGAGGCTGAAGAAGAGACTACTGCTTCTACAAGAGAATCAGCAATGGAGGCTGGTCTTGAAGTTAGGTCTTCTGTCTAACTGCATCGTTAGTTTCTTTTATTATGTAACGGTAGGCTTTTAGTATTTGCACTTTGGAGTATTTCACGTAGGATTCCATGTAGTCATTTTGAAGTTGATTTTTTTTTTTCTTTTAGCTTAGAGTTTCGGGAATTATTTCTTTGTTTTGCCTTCTTTTATTATATAATCATTTAGTATATACAATTTACGTTGTTTATGAAACATATATGTGCTCTCTGTTACAGCTCCTTTGTTCTTTACATTTACTGTTCTCAAACCTGTCATCACCATTAACCTGGCTTGGCACTTCATTTTGGTAGTATCAAATACTTTATTTTATCCTCTTTTTGCTGAGGCTGAAATTGGCCAAGAAAAAGATGTCTCAAGTCTAAATTAATCTTCACACGTCACAGTTTAGCAGAACCTTGCACTTTATATTAATATTATAGAATCAAATTCTTGCAGTCATCTTTATATACTTATGTTCTTTGCTCTTGAGGCTGTAAATAATTACTATAAGAATGGGAAAACAATCTCCATATTGATATTTTTTTTTCTATTTTGCATCTATTCCTGTGGCTGTATCTTCTCAGCAACAAGCCTTACGTGTGAATATCGTTTTCTTTTTTTTATTATTTATCTTTTTGCCCTGCTGTGTATTTTTGCTGGTGCGTACTTTCTCGTTTGCTTTGTATAATTGCTTTAGAATAAAGCGGAGTGGCCCCACCGTTGATTTTTATTCATTTAAGGTTGCTATCAAATAGCTCGAAGACAAAACACAGTTAACGACATTGCGATTGGAGCCAAACTGTCATACTCCCATTTCTGTTCCTTATAATACATGTGTACATTACTCTCACATGGAAGAACGTCGTTCCCTCATAGCATACCTACTATTGTCGCTTTTTCTCTTATCTTATCTTCAGGGGACCAATTACTAAACTTGGGATCTTTAGGAGGAACTTGTCACAAAGAGTTCGAATTACAACCTCAACAGTCAACACTTTCATCTACAAGAAAAAAAAAATGATTGGGGCGGGGCGGGTGCGGGTATTGTATTCCCCGTCCCCGCCCCCGCCTTTAAAACTCGCCCCCGCCCCCGTCCCTGCTCTCATTCCCCGTCGGGTTTTAAATGTCCCGCCCCCGTCCCACCCCTACTATTAATTAAAAAAATAAAAATAAAAAATAATGTGGTTTTTCTTTTGAAAAAAATGGAAAAGAAGTTGACTAGGTAACAAAAAAATTAATAACAAACCCACATTCAAAATATGAGATCATAATTTAAAAATTATTAAACAAAATCAATCAATTTAATTAAAACCATTATGGATCTACATATTTAATTTCTCCCAAAATATAATATCATTTAAATATATATTGTTCCAAAATTAAAATAAAACATAACAAAGAGTAGAGGTC